>PVJS01010129.1:0-48729 GCA_004027185.1 Glis glis | reverse complement strand
ACTGAATTAGTGGTTGCTCCAATCCTAAGACTCCAGCTCTTAGACCGTTCGACCAGCTACTGGTTCCTCTGACCCTCCACGTGCAGTCAGAACCTGGGACTACATTGCTGCAAACTGTAAGCCATCTGATAAATCCCTTTTTTAAAAATATACTCATTCTGTGTATTCTGTTAATCTAGAGAACCCTGTCTAATACAAAGGGTCATATGTTTTCATTAATATGCGCAACCTAGGGAGTAGTAGGGACACAAAAGGGACTCCTGACAATAATGGAGAACCCTCAGTGGAGCAAGGGAAGTGGTACAAGGGAAGGGGAAGGGCAAGAAAGAAGTGAATCAATGGAATTATAAGCAATGTGTACATATGAGAATATACCAACGTCATTCTCAGTACTCCATATGGGGGGAAGAGGGGTTACTAAGAGCTGTGTGCGTGTATGTTAACATCAAATTGATATTCATTTTGATGTGAGACTATAATCACCAATAAAAGCATGTTTTTAAAAAAGAGAACAGAAAAACAGAACGTGTAAATATTAAACTCCCCCAAAAGAAACAGCATAATTTATCAAAAGCTCTCTGAGAGAAAAAATAAAACAAATGGGTGCATGACTTAGTTTTGAGTTTCCCAGCAGCTACAGCGAGTAGGGTAATCTGAAGCACAGAGAACTCAACTGTATCAAGAAACATACAATTTAAGACATGTGAACTGTTTCCTGCCCTAACCCTGTCACTGACCAGGGAGTTGGATACTGGGAGACCTTGACATGATAGGAATAAAATCTATTGAGTGTATGTGGGATACAGAGAGGGAAGAGTATGCTACATGAGCAGTTCTGACATTATCTATCTGAATTGAGCTTATGCTAATTCACAAAAGGGTATTCCTGGTAATTTATTAAATGCATAGTTCTGTTTGATTATCATGCAGGGTAAAATTTTACTACTGCTTCCTTAGCAATAGAGAGAACCGTGTAGTGGTTAAGCACTTATCTGGAGACCAGCCTCCCTGGGTTCGAATCTCACTACTATCACTTAGTCATTTGGTAACTGTGGCCAACTTGCCCAGTGCCTCCAACCTCTATATCCTCATTTTGAAGTGCCGACGGTAATAGAACAGAGCAAGCCCTCTATAAATGCCACTTTTTTCATCATCACCGTCCTTATCATCGCCATCACCAAGCAGAGCTATGGAGAAGCATGATAAATAAAATCAATGGATGGCTTAGCTGCAATTTGAGATGTTTTAATGAACTTCGTTTTTTGAGCCATAAGATCATCCTTTTCCTGCAAAGCAATCCAAACATGGATGAAGCTTCCTGTCTTCCAATAGCCTTGATCTAAACGCAGTTCCAATTTCCCAGGTATTTTGACTGTGATACCTAAGAACAACCCTACAGCCCATTTACCAAGTATTTCAAAAGTTATGACACTGCCCTACATCTCCTCTCATTGTTTTCCTTCTCCTTTCTCAGTTGTTTCTCAAAAGCCCAATGGCCTTCCTACCTATTTCCCTCCCCTTTGCTTGCTAGTTTTCATCAAAAACACCTTCCAAGAAAAACTTAGAGGTGCAAAGGTTTATTTTGGTTCACAGTTTCAAAAGTTTAGTCCATATTCAGCTGGCTCCGAGGCATAAACATCATGGTGGTGGGGGATGGTAGAGGAAAGCTGCTCGGCTCATGGCAACTCAGACAGAGACCAGGAAGAAGCCAGAGGCAGATCTAACCCTCATAGCCATGCCCCTTGTGACCTATTTGCTCCAGTCAACCCACCTCTGAATCTTGCTGCATTGGGGACCACATGAGTGGGTTCACATGAGTGGAGACCACATGAATGATCAGCACATGAGTGTTCGGGGGGCATTCCAGATCCAAACCATAATGTCCCCCAAAACACACACAGACACACAGACACAGACAGACACACACACACACACACACACACACACACACACACACACACACCGAGCCCAGTTCTCTGGGCAGATCCAAACAGCCTGAGAATTCACCAAAGAAGATTGGAAGATTTGGGGTTGCTGGAATTTAGAGATTCAGAAGCAAAATATAGACTCTGTCTTTGCAGAGAGATTAACCCATCCATCAGAAAATCGAGTCCTATTTAATGAAATTCAAGATAGTTTTATGTTAAAAGTGTTCCTTTGATAAAGAATATGTGTGTGTGTGTGTGTGTGTGTGTGTGTGTGTGTGTGCCTGTGTGTGTGTGTGGTGTGATCATAGGAGAGCTGGTAAGCTGTAATTACTCTACTGCCTCATAACCTTGCAAAGCTAAGTTCTAGAATGACCACTCCCTCGGCCAGCCTACATTCCCACCTTGTATTCTCTACTACTAGGTGAAAGAACCAACATTTATCTTCAATAATACCATCTGATTTCTTCTTTTATTTCCCCCCTCCCTTAACTAAGTGGTCAGTCACATTCTAAAACCATGTTTTCAATGTTTGCAAATAGAAGATAGTACAATTGTTTCCATTTTTGAGGTGGAAAAACTGAGGCTCTATGGCAGTTGGACAGCCACAGGAACTGTCCCCAGTGTGTCAATGTGGGACGCAATTCAGTCTGAGCATACACAGAAATGGATCCTGGTCACTGTTTTTATATAAACTACCCATGCAAACTTGGGACCTCGCTTCTGCTCTCTTGGTCTTATCATCCTCCTCTTGACAAAAAGGAAAGGAATGTAGGACTAGGGCTGGGGAAAAAGGCGACAAGATGACCCATGCTGAGAACTTCAAAACAATATAATTTTTTATTCCAGAATATTCTTTTTAACATCTCTTTTCATTTGTTCTCTGACATTGCACTTTGACCTCACTCCTAGTTTTCCTAAATGCTCATTTATATCAATAGATTAACAGTCACCTCATTCAAATCATTTAATTCAATATTTCAACAACAGGATTGGTAGAAACATCTCATTCAGGCTAAAAATACCACGTGAATAAACAATTAATATAGTCCAATACACCACTATCCAAAAACGTCCACCCAATTGCTTGGACATATTTTTAGAGGAAAATATACTGCAAAGGGGGAATTTGAGTTAAAAAATGACTGGGTATTCAGCCAAGTTTAAAAGATAAACCCTGTTGTTGTTGTTTTTTTCTGAGTGATCCTGCACGGGAGGCTCACAGATACCATATTTCAAATCATAGGAAATTACAGCTTAGCAAGCGCTCTCTCCCCGTGGGCTCAAATAAAATTTCCCAAAGGCTGTAGATCGGCAGCAGGCAGGGAAGGAATAGTAAATGCTCTGAAAGGGAAATCCCTCTGTCACACGAGTGTGGCATGCATGCTCCTTGCCTCCTGCTCAAACATTCATGTGATGTTTTATAATTGAGACTATGGCCATTAAAATGGTAGGGTCTGCCCAGAAAGTTTGAATCTCAGCCTGCTTCAGAATTAAGCAGGGTACACACCCTCAACTCTACCTTTTGCAATGCCACCAGTTGTTTTTTGCAATTTTGCTTTCAGTACTTGATGGAACAAACCACCTTTTCCCCTAAATATTTTCAGTTTTAATCATTTCATTACTTATCTGCTGTGCCTAATATCTTTCAATTATTCTTTATCACTTTTTTTCTTTTTCTAGACCAAATTCCTAAATAGTATTGTTCTTAGTCTCTTTAGATTTTTTCTATCTGTTCTGATATTCCTTTTTTGAAATAATTCACACACACACACACACACACACACACACACCTCCTTTCAGATTCAAGGACCGTGGTAATATTTAATATTTCACATAAGATAAAGCCATTTTTTTATTTCTGTCAAATGTAATTTAGGCTCCATCAGCATTTAACGTCTATGTTGCCAATTAAACTACAGAACATTTTACAACGTGAAAAAAAAAACAACATTTCAGGAGGACACATAGACACAACATGGAAAGAATCTCCAAGATAAAAGAAATATAATTGATGCACCCTTCAGTCTCCTGCATTGATTTCTATTTATTATTACAAACTCTTCAAAGCAGAAAGACGGGATGTCAACATGCTATTCTGGACGCGTTAGATTGAAGAAAACATTACCTGCATCACTCACTCCATAAAATTTGTTTACCAGAATTGGATTGCCTGTTCATTTAGAAGGACTTTGAAGTGAGAGGGGAAAAAAAATGATTTAAGCTTTTTTTTTATTCCTTAATGCTTTACTTTTGAGATTTACCAGACTTCAGTTAAATAGATGCCTCCTTGACAACCAAGAATATGAGCAATACGAGTGGAGTGGTAAAGTTGAGTTTGCCTAAACTTCCCCCGTAGGCAGAGTGGAGCTCTACGCAGAGCCACTTTTATCAAGCGTAGCCAGCTGACTTTGAAAATTCCTCCTGAGGAACAGTGATCAGCACACCCTTCTTACATTCATCTAATTTCCCAGCCTTGATGTGACATATGAAATAAGAAGAAAGTGACAACAAAAATCAATGTGTCTAAATAGTCTTGCTTCGAATCGTACCTGTCACTGGCTCAACTCAGAAATTGGGTGGGATATTAGATCTGAGATCTTTTTTTTTTTTTTTTGCTGTGTTTTTTGTTTTGGTTTTTTTGCTTCAGAATTACTTTTAGTATCTGCAGAGAAAGAAAGACCAAAAAAAAAAAAAAAAACATCCCCTTCTTGGTTTGCATGGAAGGAAACAGGGCCTTCTAAAAAGAATTCAAAATTATAAGCACATTGAAATGGTGAGTGTGCCATTTCTTACATTGGCCCTTTATTTCCTTTTATAGTGAGTGACATGCTTCTGATTAAAATGAGCCCTGCTACATTTCAGGGGAATCATAAGCTTATAAAAATATTAACTAAAAATGAATCTCTAGGGAGTTAGCTTCGATATTTCAAGTTCAGAAAGGATGACATATTAGAAATTATGCCTCCAAACACCGAGAGTTTTACCACTGGAATTTGTAGCTAGGTGAAGATTAATATTTGACTGAATTTTGAACATATTTTTCTCCTATTGGATGTGTTCCCTATAGAAACATGGTATAAAAAGCATACATATCCATAAAGTATCTACCAATTATTTTTCTATTTTATGTGATCTTTTGCTGGCTACTAAGCCTGTAAGTGGAAAGATAATATATATTTCAAAGTTTAAATTGTCCTCAGAGGGGAAAAATAATGCTTTCCTTTCCAGGCTGAAGAAAGAATTCAGGTTTACTCTGCAGATTATAAAGTTTAAAAACTACTTAAGCACTTTTCTGAATGAAAGGCATCCTTTTAATGAAAAAGTCACCACATCAAGAAAAATTAGCCATCTTAAACACATTGTGATCTTTCATGCGTCTTTTTTGAAAAATATACAACTCGCAAAAAAAAAAATTTACAAAGATGATTGTCTATGTTTAAACAAAGCAGTAAAAGCCATTCAAACTCCCATTCACACATAAATGCGTTTTCTTTTCAAAGGATATTTACCCTTTAAGGGGACATTTTTAACCTCGTGACACCATAAAATTCCATGCATGCAAAGTTATTTGTTTTTATTTTTCTGACATTCATTTTTGACCAGATATTTTCCATGCTTTATCATGTTATTCAACTAGAGGCATACTTTTAGGAGTTTATTTTAATACCTTGATTAATAGGAGGCAATCTGTTTAAAACTAATATTAGTGTTGGCATTTCGTAATGAACTACAGGAGCTGAGCAGACACGCTCTTCTCGTGCTGTTCATCCTCAATTTCCTTTGAAAATGTGTTGAACTCCTCAGTGTGTGTTCAAATCTCCCAAGTTTTAACATCCCCTGAGTATTATATGAACTTTGGAATCTGAGATGGGTGTTTGACTTCGATGTGGCAGTGATATGGGGGAGAGAGAGAGAGGGTTCAGAGAATTTCAGTCCCTGTCGCTGTAGTTTCGGGCAAGGAAGGTCCGAAGCCCTCTGTCTGAGAGGCATGGGCAGGCCAGTGCTGTGAACAGCCTCTAACCAGCTAATTTTAAAAGACCAAAGACTAGACTCTGTCCAAAGTGGTAATAGTTACACTTTCCCGAACAGTGCCATTGGTTCAAAAAAGAGGCACTATTCTGACGGCTTACCCTGAAATATTCCCCTCATACCAGACCAATACAATTTTTAAAAAGAAATGGCCATTTAAGATGTGTTCCTACAAATCTAACGATATAAATGACTGGCCTGTTAATAAAATGCTTCTTTAGAAAAGAAAAATAAACAAATGTACTTTGACTCCATTTTTAAAGTACTTTGCAACTTATATGTTTTTTTAAATTCTGAAATATGTCCACATTTACAAAAATAAAGCACTAGGAGAAAAAGTGATGCAATTGTTTAATATGGTATTTATAAATTTTGTTTTAGGAGACTTTGTAACCAGCTAGAGTCACTAGCATCTAAACTCAAGGGATCAAAAAAGAAAAGGTGTTTTGGGGGAGGAAGGGGCAGATGTACACCCTAAACCAAGGATATATCAGAGACCTCAGAAACTTGAAAGAATGCATCTTCACCAATAACAATCAAAGGACAGTTATCATTCTTTTTTTTTTGCGAAATATAGTCTCAAAAAGAATCTTGTTCATTGTTTATTTTGCAAAACTGACAAGAACTTATTCTAAATCATGTCCTAAGTGATACTTGTAAAAAACACTGAGCAGTGGCACTATTTGTGACCCATCGAAGGTCGATTGTGTGAAGAATCAAGGCAAAGGACCCATCGGGCAGCCGTAAATACAGGCCTTTGTCTTTAAGTTATGAAGAATGTGTATGCATTTGATCCTGCCAGCCGGCCGTCCTGCAGATTTCTGGGCATAAGACAGATGGCAGTGCAACCAAGCTAGAATTCAGACCTCCCTTCTTTCCCTCTGGGTCTAACTGCTATTATCCACTTGTAAATTAACCTGTCAATTTATCAATCAACACCATCTTGATTCTCCCCTGTTCCGCAGCCCAGCCTTGCAGTGAATTTGCGTGGTAAATAACTGGGAGCCCGTGTTTGTTAGTATTGTGAATGAGTTTATTATCACTTTGATGGCTGCTATGAATCACAAATGCTGCTGAGAGCCTGATAAGAAAAAAGTACATGCACACATTAACAGGGTTGAAACTATTTTAGAGATAAAAGATGGAGTAACTGTGATAGCAAATCATTTAAATTGAAAAAAATGACTAAAAAATTGTATTTGTGTGTGTGTGTGTGTGTGTGTGTGTGTGTGCATGTGTGTGTTGAACAACCCCCTGGTTAAAGTAAAAGAAAAAGAGAGAGAGAGAAATGAATTGAGTTTCATTTGTACTGTTGAAAAAAGTCTCTGCAAGACGACTGTGGTGGACAGCAGCGATTCTCAGGTCCTGTGGGACAATTGCTTTATTGAATGGTGTGGTCGCAAACTTCAGAAAATACCAGGCTCTAGTCTAAAAGACCAGTTGGCCTGGTTTATATTTGATATGCCAAATAGGAACTTTATAAAGAAAGGGAAAAATATCCAAAGTGTGTGTGTTTATTTATATATCATTTTCTTTGGATAATTTTCAAAAGTGTAGCAATATCTATTAAGTAAATGAGGTAGTTTGGTAAACTTAATACATTAATAGACAATTAACATTAAAGTGCTAATTATTTTGCTTTTCCCTGTTGTCAAAAAAATAGTTACTGATTTGACATGTAGAATTCCATTTAAGTGATTTTAAGTTAGAAACTCTTCAAAATGCTAACATATTAAAATCGACCTTTAATTACAAAGTTTTATGTAATCTACAATTTCTAAAAAGAAGTATTCTCAACATGGTTACTCTTTTAGCATTTTAAAATATACTAATATAAGTCAATGTTTTAGAAGAATATATGCATCACATTCTGATCTCTAGGATTTATTTACTCAGAATTACTTTGAAAGGTCACATTAAATATAATCTTTAGGACTATTATAAAACTATTTAAGTATCCATATAATTTTTCTTTAAAGCGATTTTCAGACTGTAGCAAGTAAATATAAACTTAAGACTAAACCTTTAGGTTTTGAACATGTGTTTTCTTTAAAATTATATTTTATACTTTTAAGCGTTTATTTCATTTTTTAACAATTATAATAGTCTTTTCAATATTTATAACTTGTTACATGGCTTTTTTTTGAAAAGTATTTCTACATGAATCCTAAGTACAATCACATTATTTTTAAAGGAAAACAGAAAGTTATATGTAATAATCTTATGATGTTTTCATTGTCCCAGGTGTATTCCATTTGTGGATGATTTTAAAATATGATGATTTCCTGATAATGTTGTTTAGGCAGAACATCATGAAAAATATTGCAATGTACAACATATGGTTAAAGTTCTCAAACTTGTAAGTCAGAAACAAACTATTAGTTGTCACATGGGAAATACTTTGGCACAATTAAGATACTGCATAAAAAGGGACTATTCCCTGAATGTTATTATACCCAATATGTCATCGGTAGAAATGTGATAAAAATGAAACTATTTGTTAGAATGCAATTTAGAGAACCCGATAGGTTGTCCATTTTATTCAGTTTATAATTAAGATAGTGTTTAAATCTGAAATGAATTCTATATATGCATGCTCAATAGACTATAGCACAACAATAAGAATGGAGTCACATCTCATTTTATCGTAAATTGTGTAATAAGCGATAAGGTAAAAACCAGGGCTAAAATCCTCCCAGCAAAAATGAAACAGAGCGACCTCAATTGCCCTAATTCATTCTGCTTTTTTTTCCTTTTTTTAAAAGTCTCTTCATTTTCCCTCTGTTCACATTATTAGCTTACACATGAGTGCATTATTAGAAAATAACAAAGCAAAACAGGGAGACTTCGAAGGAGCGGGAGATAGGTTTCTTCTACAGCTGAAAGGTATTCTCATTTCATTTGTTAGGAGTTGCAAAAAATAGTTTTATAGCCAGGGAGGGACAATGACCTTTCTCTTTCAACAAGCTTGGTGGTTGGTCTTTTGATGGAAAAACTAGGGGATACAACATCTGGTAATTTGTGTTACTGAGCTTAGCTGAGGTCTTAACGATGTAAGCAGATTATTCTCGAAGAAGAACAAAAAAAATTCCGGAAGACTCAATGGACTATTTAAAGTTATTAGGCAGTGCATTCTAGCACTTCAGAACTCTTGTCTGATTCATTTTCCCTTTAAAGCTCTGCCTCCGCAGCAAATTTTTTTTCCCCTTTATTTTAGATCTACCTCGTTCCAATTCCAGTTGACTTTTTTGGTGGTCCACAGCTGTTCTGTCATTCACCCTGCCCTCTTTTTTCCATCACAGCAGAAATGATTACTTTGTTGATTAAATTTTCTCCTTCAGAACTTTAGGAAGCTCCCGTCCACCCTTGGGAGTCATTGCTCTACCCCAAGGGTCGAGCAACACCAAATAGCAACAGCCAGGCTGGGGCAATTTTACAGAATGGGGAAATGTGAACAGGAGCAAAGCGGGAAGCAGCGACCCACCCCGTCCAGAATTCCAGGCAAAAAGATAAATAAAAGATGGTATGCAGCAGGTGCTGTAGGATCCCTTTTCACATGCATCGTGTTAAAATCACACCCAAAGCGTGTGTTTCTTCCCCTGCTAAAAGTGCTTTGGGGTTCATTTGCTGTATTTGCTTTCCCCTGAAAGAAAAGAGAAAATACAAAGGCGATGAAATGTGGAAAGCTTGGAAAGATTGTCTTCTGTCTTTTTAAAGGAAAAATAAATAGTCTATATGGGAGTGAATGGATAAACATCAACCTGTGTATTCAAGTTTAGCTGACTTAACTCTGGCTAAAATATATCACTGTAACTTTATTTTATCTTACATTATAACCAAAGAAAAGTATAGGATATAGAAGGCAGAATCCCAGACGGTAACCCACCTGGAAAGCAGGGAGTCTGGGACCTATCAGGTCTGCTGCAGCCCAGACAGGAGCTGGCGGGCGTGTGCACGCAGACCCGCTCCGTGACTAGCACATTGTTTTGCAGTTATGAAATGAGGAACGAACGCGGTGACACTACACACCACTCGCAGTCTCTTCAGTGGTCACAGTCCTTTGGATGACAAGGTCATGTCTTAGATCACGATTTCTTCAAGCCAAAGGGTTTCACACACAGCAAAATGTGGAATTCTAGAGAGAAAGAAAAACAGAGAGAGAGAGAGAGGAAGAAAGAAGGAAGGAAAGGAGGAAGGGAGTAAGAAAAAAAGAAAAAAAAGGCAAGAAAAGAAAAGAGAAAAAGAAAAGGAAAAGAAGAGAAAAGATGGGGGAAATCCCATAAATTTATATTGGAAAAGAACACCTAAGAATTTTTAATCTTTGAATAGCTACACAATAGAAAATATGGTTAGCATTATTTCTGTTAACATTTATATACACCCTTGTGTGTTGATTCATATAATAGTTCATACTGAGCATGATTTCCCACGTTATAATATTTTTTCTGCATGTCTCCTGGACTTTCTAGAATTGTCTGGAATAATATCTGTGTCACATTAAACATGATTCCAGCTCAGATTAGTTTTGAAGAATGCAGTAGGCGAGATATATTTGCTTTCATATTATATATGTTATATTACCATCAGGTTTGCTTTCCTACATTTGCATTTTATTTTGTGTGAGTCAATATAATCAGAAGTCCCACTAGGTAAGACAGCAATCATCTTCTTTCCAAGGAACCTTAAAGGGCTTGCTCTTTGAATAACATGGACACTTAAAGAAATGTTTTTCAAATTGAGTTAAAATCTACATTGAGCATTTCAAGTTTATCAATATTTTCCCCACATTGTCTTTGAGTTGATACTATTGAAAGTTAAAGGATATGCTTAGACATTTTATATTCTCAATTTACTTCTATGTTCAATAGCTTTTCAAATGTGAAATGTAATTTACTTAAGTTTACTGTTTTTTTTCTTTCAGAACTAAGATCCAAAAGGCTCCAAATGAGCCATGTCAGATATATCGTGAGCACTTGGCATTTTGTCTATCAGATGTGCTAGTTTCAAATTCAAAGAGGCATTTGTGTAGTTTTACTGTAAGGAAAAAAAAAGTCCATTTGTGGTTATAAGGGCAACTTATAATCAGGGTATTGGCAGATAAGCAATTACACACAAAACAAAACAAAAAGAACCCATTAAAACAGAGAAACTGATGAAATGGCAAAAAAAAGTTTCTCTTCCAACAAATCTAGTGAAGTCCTCACAAAATTACACTCACTTAACAAGCCAAATATGTCACCACATTTGAATTGCTTTTCTTTTTCTTGGTATTGAAACTTAGAGCCCCACCCCTGTCCAGAGCGGAGGCCTGTCCAAAACAGCAACGTGTCTCTCCTTCAGCTCTGGAGACAGCCAGGGAAGGCTCTAGAGCCAGTTTGTGACCTGGTTCATTACACTTCATAAACGTGGATTCCATCATGGGTATTTTTACTTCTTTTCTTGACACCATTTGCATGATTTCAGCTACTCTCCATCCATGTCAATTTCTCCATCTTGGACCAGGAAGATGGCCCAAAACAGCCCTCCCCAGGTTGGTGGCCTATCATCTTTAATTAATTCCTCTCCTTAGCAGTATTGATAGCTATTTGTGCTGTGTTTCTACATTTCATTCCTGATTGTTATTATTGTTCCAGTCTGTAGTGACTTCACCTCTTAGAACCCCAGTCAAATAACTGTACCTGCTTAAACATGTCCCCACATCACCACACTGACCATCCCATGGTGCCTCGCCTCTTTAATTCTTCCAAAATCCTGCCATGAATCTTTGGCTGGTCACTGAATATAATCTAAATACTCGGGCTGACTTCAAGACTATCATCTGAGTCTTACCTATCTTTCCAGATTTTTCTTCTAGCTTTTCTAGGAGGAAGATCATGTGGTAGAAAAGGCACCAGACATAAATTCAGGAAATTGAAAATTGAACCTAGCTTCTTATGTTGGTCACTTAGGGCCACCAAGTTATTTATTTAATCTCTGTGAACTTTAGTTTCCACTCACAGAAAGTCAACAACTGCTCTCTGCAGGCCAGACATGGACCTACAGGTGTATTTTGCTGAAGGCAATAATATTTGCATTATCTGTGTGGCCTGTGGTCATCTGCAGCTATACTCATGCCCCATCTATAAAAGAGGGGTACTGTTTGTGGATCAAATTAGGTAATATAAGTAAAAGCCCAGGCCGGTGCTTTTTACAGGAAGTATTCTTTTTTTTTCCTTTTGTGATACTAGGGATTGAACCCAGGGGCATTCTACCTCCCAGCTACACCCCCAGTCCTATTTTATTTTGAAACAGGGTCTCACTAGGTTGATGAAAATCTCACTACTTGCTTAGGCTGTTCTTGAACCTGCGATCTTCCTGTCTTGGCCTACCAAGTACTAGAATTAGACGTGTGCACCACCACACCTGGCTTTTTATAAGAGATAGTCTCAATAAAGTTCATTTTAATTTGAGCCGGATGTGGTGGAGCACACCTACAATCCCAGAACTTGGGAGACGAAGAGAGGAGGGTCACAGGATTGAGGTCAGCCTCTGCAACTTAGCAAGACCCTGTTTCAAAATAAAAAAAAAATACAAAGGGCTGGTGGTGCAGCTCAGTGGTAGAGGGCCCCTGGGTTCCACCCTCAGGAACAAACAAACAACAAAAAATAGTTCAATTTGAACTTGAATCATTTGACTACATCTGTCCTCTGACTCTTGGGTGCCTACAAATAAGTTCTCTACATTGTCCATCTTTGTTATTTGCTCCTTCATCTTCTAAAATGAATCTCCCTTCCTTCTCTGCCTAGAGACTCTTACTCATTCTTTAAGGCCAGGTCTCAATGTACTTTCTCTCCATAAATCATTTCCTGAGTCTGGGAAGAGACAAGGAGACCCCAGCATCGGTCTGAACAGTAGCAATACCCTGGTGGTCTAATAAAAAACTGTAGATCTTGGAAACCAACCCACTCACTTTCTAGATGAGGAAACTGAAGGTGAAAATGTTTGAAAGACCTACCCATGGCCAGAAAATGAACAAGAGACCAGTCAGGGCTTAAACCTTGCTCTCTGGTCTCTCACATCAGCTCCTATTTTCTATTTCTCAGTTGACGATAGGCAGTTTTTCTTTAAGAATTTCATTGTTTTATATGCAAATTTTACCTTTCATCACCCAGCTATAGGACATTGAAATCCAGAGATGGTGTCTCACACACACATGCCTGTGTATCTCACTGCACTGAGCCCCGTACCTTTCAATATTCAATAAATATTTTTAATCAAGAAAGAAAAGTGCAAGTTTTCACGATTCAAGTTTCCCATGAGCAAGTAGGAAGAGCTCAAGGCTTGGAGAATTTTCAATGTTTCAGATGCACAAAAATTAAACATCCGCTGATCTCTACTATGACCCAGCATTGGTACTAACTGCTTTAAATGGCTCATCTTATGTCAATTTCACAATATTTTGAGGTAGTTACCATTATTGTCCACCACATTTCAAAATTAGGAAAATAAAACTTGAGGAAGTTTAAGTGACTCATCTTAAGCCACACAGATAAAGGTAATCAGGACTCAAAGAAGACCTGTCTCAGCTCACAGCCCCGATGCCCTGAACCAGCAGGATAAAGCAGTTTCCAAGGCCACCCCTGCTGCCCTGCTTGGATTCGTGATGGTCCATGTCAAATTTGCACCTGTTGTCATGACATATAATAGAAATATACTTCACATAACAGAAATGGTCTTGTCCAATCAACATTCTCCTGTCACAATTTCTAATTGCCCTTGGGAACCTCCTTGGTCTTCGCTTGAGCTTAGAAGCCATTTAGATCTGTCTATCACCCCTCATCCCCAATCTGGCTCCCAACACGTTATACCATGCACAGTTTTTTCTATCATATCTCCCAAACTTACATTTGGAGTTCAGTTTTGCTTTGACAACTACATTCAGTTACACAAGCACAGATATTTCTTTTTTAACTGTGCATCTTATTCCAGGTTGCTCAATTTGTTTTATTATCCATTTAACACCATCATGCTTTATGATGTACCTTCATCTGACATGGTCTTGCGAAAAAAGGCAAGTCAGATAGAGGGAAGTGTGCATGGAAACCAAGTGGTAGAGGAAACCATTAGATGAAGTATAAGAGACATCTCTGCAGACACAAGTGTGTGCACACAAAGTGGAGGGTGGTCACTTGTCTGCCTGTGGAGGGAGGACTCAGGAGATTCGGAGGATAGGTCATTTGAGCTGGGTCATGGAAGATGAACTGCTCTCTTTATTTTTCCAAACAGTTATAAAAAATTATCTCCCTAAGAAACTTCTTTATACAAGTTGATCCTCCTCCCCTGTTACACCACTACGACATCCCATTGCCATGTTTTTTTTTATTAACTTTGTGGAATTTTAGCCCCATGGATAAAGAATCTCTGCATAATAAGTACAGAAAACTGTACACTCTGTGAGATAGCATAAAGACACCTGGTATTGAAGTTAGATGTTTTGCCTCTTTTGTGTACTTTCTATGCATGTAGTCCTTACGCTTTGAGTATAACAAATTATTTAAGAACTTTTTTTTCGCAGTACTGGGGATTGAACCCAGGGGCATTCTACCTCCAAACTATATCCCCAGTCCTATTTTTTATTCTTTATTTTGAAACAGGGTCTTGCTAAGTTGCAGAGGGCCTCACTAAGTAGCTGAGGCTGGCCACGAACCTGCGATCCTCTTGTCTCAGCCTCCCAAATACTGGGATTACAAGTGTGTGTCACCATACCCAGCTAAGAACATTTAAATATGTCACTCAAGGTACAGTTCATGATCTTTCATTTATATACACTAAGAAACTGTGGCTTTAAATCAGATGTTTATGTCTCAAAGAAAATGTATATAAGCAGGTTAAATCCAGTGAGAAAAACGTGAATTGAGGAACGTGGGGCTCAGTGGAGCCCCTGACCCTGGACCTTAGATCTCATAGTAGTCATAATCAGAAAATCAGGTAGAAAAGGGGAATTCAATACTTTCCCACAATAATGAATAGTTCCCATTATACTTTGGATTTCTATAGTATTTTCTTTTCACGTACACATTCTCACCGACATATTTTCATCCTTATTTGTCATGATAACTTGGATAATCCAGACCAGGATCTTGGTTTTTTACAAATGAAAAAGTTGAAGATCTAGACGAGTTAATTAATTGGCTCAAAATCACATTGCTGATAAGCAGTAACGACAGAACTAGAATAATGGTTCCATTCTTGCAGACAGCTGCATATGTATAACCCCCATCAGAAGCAAGAACACATATATGGATCCAATTCTGCAAACCCTATTGAATTCTTTGGTGGCAGATTGAAAGTGTGGGGGCTTGAGGGATAATCGAAGGCTAGTAAAATAGACTTGCTCAAAATAGACTTGCTCCCTTCCCTCATAAAGCTTTCTATCTTTTGTACAATTTTGCAAGGCAAAGAGGTCAGTTCCCTTAGGAGAAGTAGCCAAGCAACAGTGTCTTTCCGGTGCTAAGAAAAATCACTTCTACACAAAATAAAGAAGTATTACAAATTGAAATCAATTAATCCAAAAATGTGAACCCACAGGGCTACAAAGGTCCTTCAGGGCTATGACCAAGAGTTTCTACATGGAACAAAGAAGTATTACACATCTAAATCAATTAGTCCAAAAATTTCAGGCCATTAGCTGCAAACCTGAGGCCTTCGTACTCTCAAGAGAACAATTTGGCAGCGAAATACCACCCACCATGAACCAAGATAATTACCCAAATCCCTGGACTGGGAAAAAAGTACTAGTGAATGCCAAACTTAGGAACGCCAAACTTAGCTCTGATCAGGGATATCTCAGCTTGTGCATGCCTAGATTCTACTTCAGGGATTTGAAGGCTGAATATCAGGGTGTGGAAGGAATTCTCACTGGCTGTGCCAACCAGCAAAACCAGGAATTGGAGTCATGACTATACGGGGCCAGACTATCTCTTTCTTCTTCCCTTTGTCCTATCAATTTGCACATGTCAGAGCAACAGGCCCACACTCAGACCATGGGTGATCATAAAAATAGCATTCAAAGGATTTGTCCCTGATGTCATTTGGGGCCCTGATACACTTAAAAATGGAACCCTTATATTTTCCAAAATTGAATACTAATCATTATTTCATAAACAATAAACTATTATAAGACGATTATGAAAATATATTTTTCATACATTACATGTATTTTTAGACAATCATGATCGAATTATAAAACTCAACTTTTATAGTGTTTATTGGGTGCAGTAAAATACCTGTACGGCGTAACTTATTTTTGCAGACGGGGGAGGGAGACGGTTGTCAGATTGAAAACTGATAGATCGATTTTCACTTGTGTTTAATCAAATTTGCTTTCCCCCCTCTAAAGCAACTGCCAATTTAGGAGAGGAACTATATCATCTGCTCAGAGTATGGCAAGCATTTCTTAAAATATTCATGGTAAAAAATGCAAAAGTTTACCCTATTTCCGGTATAGGAAAAGGCCTCGTTGCTTTTCTGGGCCCGTAAGTAGATTCATCCAGTTGACTGTTTTGGTTTCTTGGGATTCAGAAGGAGGAGAGCCTGATGAAATTTGAATCATGCTTCAGATCCCTCCTGAGCAGATAAGTGCACACCCACACACACAACTTTTCCCATAAATGCCACTTGCCTAAACACACAGCAAAATTAGATTTTTTTTTTCCTATGAAGAGAGCGGGGGTGGAGAATATGCAGCACCAGAGAGAAGCTCTTCTTTCTTTCTGCAAGATGTAGTAATAACATGAGGCTTTTTCTGTAGGCTTTTTCTGTAGCTCAGGCCCCCTTCACCACAAAATTCATCGGTCTTTGTTAATATTTTCTCATTGCTCATGAAATCCAAATCCTCCATTTTACCCAGAAAATGAGGATCCTAAATTTCAATCTCATATTTTTTTTCAATATTAATCTTTTTTTAATGTTTTATTTTTTTAATTTTTTATGTTCATTTATTGGTGCATTGTAAATTATAATTATACATTTTGATATATGTCAGGGTATGAACATCATACATGCACACATTGCACATTTATCCCTCCCTCCAATCCCACCCTATTCCTTCCCCCTTCCCTCCCTTTCATGCTCCAGATAGTGATTGAGTCTTATAGGTTTGTGTATGTACATCATGTGCTATAGTGTGTTTCCCTCCACTCCCCGCCCAACTCCCTCAGTTAGGTCACCTTCTTTGTCCATCTAAAGATTTCTTCTTCTTCCTTTCTAAGTCCCTTCTACGTCCCATTCTATCTAGCTCCCACAGGTTAGGGGGAACATCCGATTTTTTACTCTTAGTGTCTTACTAATATCGCTTAGCATGATGTTCTCTAGTTCAATCTCATATTTAAATCTAACATTCTTCAAAACTTTATGCTTCTTTGTGTTGGGCACTAAATGACTTTATATTGGTTGACTTCATTGAACTTTTCTAATGCCAGTATGTGTGATCTTGGGTTGGGTTGTAAACATTGCTAGAAAATATGTGAACTGAGTTTCTTTACTTTAAAATCCCTCCTCTTAACTGAGCATGGTGGTGCACACCTGTATTCCTAGCATGTAGGAGGCTGAGACAGGAGGATCGCAGGTTCAAAGCCAGACTCAGCAATTTAGAGAGGCCCTCAGCAATTTAGCGAGACCCTGTTTCAAAATAAAAAAATAATATAGATCTGGGGATGTAGTCTGGAGGTAGAATGCCCCTGGGTTAAATTCCCAGTTCAATAATAATAATAATAATAATAATACTTCCTCTATACAAATCAGAAAAAGCAAAAATTAGCCAGGCATGTTGGCACACATCTGTAATCCCAGTACCTAGGAGGCTGAGACAGGAAGATTGCAGTTTCAAGGCCAGCCTCAGCAACTTAGCGAGACCCTGTTTCAAAATAAAAAATAAAATAGGACTGGGGGTGTACCTCAGAGGTAGAATGTCCCTGGGCTCAAACCCTAGTCCAAAAAAAAAAAAAGAAAGAAAGAAAGAAAGAAAGAAAGAAAGAAAGAAAGAATAAGAAAGAAAGAAAAGAAAAAGAAAGAGAAAAATTATCAAACAAGTTACATGTGTTTAAACAGTCTTAAAATGAAGACGGGTCCTCCATTTGGCCTTTTCTGTTTTCCCTTCTAAAAAGAGCCAGCGTTTCAGGTGTTAGAGCAAAGATGGGGTGGGAGTTAATTGGATTAGCATCGGTAGACTCTGTTCTTTCCAACAGGGCAAATAGACTTGGTTCTGCTAAGGAGCGAGGGAAGATATATAAAAAGCTCTTGATGAAACAGGGAGGGGGTGTTTCAAGGGTTTTCCCCAGGATAAAGATTAGCAGGGAAAAATCTATATGAGGCTGCAGCATGGGAAGTGTAACTTTCTTTGGAACCTTCTCTAGGCCCTAAGGCAGATGTTTCTCATCAGCAAATCCTTTTACTATTAGATTTGTGAGGTCCGTTAAGAAGAGCTTTGGGACTTTCCATGTGAGGGGCGGCCAGGGCTCCGGTTTAAATCAGTTAAACTAAGTTGGCCAAAACCACTCTTTACACGTCTCCACTGCCAAATCCAGCCTCCAAAGAAGCAACCTTAACTTTGTATCTGCAGAACAGGGATAATGCATAATTGTTTCAACAAACAACAACAGCAAGGAACAGAAACAAACCACAAATGCTTGGTTTGTATTTAAATAATAAAAAAGGATGATTCGCTTCCAAAAAAAAATCCAGCATGTGCCTTGAAATTAATGTCACTTCATGTTTGATAAAAGCATCTCAATGGAGTATGAACAATGATATGCATATTTTCATTAATAGTATAATTGCTACCTTGCAAATAATTTTGGTAAATAATAGGCTGCAAAAAATATTCCATTTGGTCCCTCCCACCAAAATGAGTTCATATTTATTTTTTGCATTGCAGACCCTAAGTATGAGGTAGTAATCAATTTGGGTAGAATTATTTGACTGGTAGCATACTTGATTCAACAACTGGTTATTGAACATCATCTGCTTGGTAGGCTCGAGTCCCAGTTCTGAGAATTCATGGCTGCTGGGTTTGGGAGCTGCTGGCCTGCAGGAGAGAGTTGCAAAGACAATCAGTGCAGGGAAATGGATCCAGACCCTGAAGGTCCTAGTGTGTTGGGTCAAGATCTCGGGCAATGGGAGCCATTGGATAAATTTCAATAGCAGAAAATATAATCAGAATATCTTTAAACAGATCACACCAGGCCCAACGAGCATAGGAGATCCCCAGAGACTCGCGCTTGAGGCAAGAGGCAAGGAATGAGCAAGGGTTGAGCAGAATGTAAGGTGTGGCCATGAGATGGGAAGGAGAGACAGACTTGAGAGAACGTAAAGAGGAAGGTGCCATAATATGGCCCAATATCTCTCTGAATGTCAGAGGTGGGGGAAAGATGGAACCAGAATTATTCCTAGGCCTCATGCTCAGGAAATTAGATGGAAGGTTTTGCTTAGCAGGAGATGGAAGAAAGAAGGAAAAGCAGGTTCCAGGAGAAGATTGAGATCTGATTTGAGCATGAATGGAGAATTCTACTAGGATGTGGATAATATGTTTGTCCTTAGGAGAGCATTCTCAGCCATTAATGGGGTTGGAACCACATGAGTATATTTTAGGGATTGCTGAGCAGTCCCTAAAATCACTCAGGGATCCGATACTGAATACACTGCAGAGTATCTTTACAGTAGTAAAGAACACAGACTCTCCGGGCATGGTGTCACATGCCTGTAATCCTAGTACTTGGGAGGCTAAGACAGGAAGATATCAGGTTTGAGGCCAGCCTCAGCAACTTAGCAAAATCTCGGCATCTTAGTGAGACCCTGCTTCCAAATAAAAACTAAAAAGGGCTGGAGGTGTAGCTCGGAGGTAGATTGTCCTCCGAGCAGTCTATTGGTACTGGGTTCAATCCACAGTACCAAAAAACAAAAACAAAACAAAACGAAATAAACACAGACTCAGTAGCTGACAGCCAAGGTTATACATCTACGTGAATATTTACTTGCTGTATAATTGCACACAGTCATTTGAGCTTCCTGAGCCTCAGTTTTCCTGTCCGGTAGGAGATATAAGAGTGTTATCAACTCACAGGGTTTGGGGGTCAAATCCATAGAAGGTCTTCGTGCATACTAAATAGTTAATGGATCTTAGCCATTACTGTTATTATGATGATCAGCGAGCAAAGCATGGGCCCGCCTGTGATATCCACATCTGAAGCCCAGGCAATTGGTGCTCAATACCAATGCAGACTATAGGAAAGGAGAAGTGAACGGAGCACATAATCAATTCTTCCTAATAGATTCCATTCTAGATCCGATCTTGTCACTCATCACCCCCCCCCAAGAGGATTTCCTTCTTTTATTCTCAGGCAGATCAATGTTGTGGTCAATTTGGAAAATTCTCTGACTTGCTCACTGGGTGACATATGGATTTGCCACATTGGACTCATCTCAGCTGAAGTATAGCTTATGGGAAGACATCCACCTGTTGGGGCCACAGGCTTGCCTACAGCTTACCTCACCCACAATTCCCTGGGGCACCCAGTGAGGGGAGAGCAGCAGCTTGAGGAAGTGGCAAGAAAATTTCTCCTTCTAGCTCCATCAACGTGATTGGCTTCTATGTGCCTCAGTTTCTCCACCTGTAAACTTTGGGCAGAAGAGCTTCCTATCCGGGCAATTATGAATAGTAAATTAAACAACACACACACACAGGCAAATATACAATTAGATAACACATGTAAAGACCTGGTGCTATAGTTAGATATAAAATGTCCCCTCAAGAGCTCACTTAATGTTTGGAACTGATGTAATTGAGTCGTGAGGGTTAAAATTTCAGAAGTGGATAAATCCATTGTAATGGATTTACCTGGTTGGTCCCTTTTAGGCTGGTAGGGTGTTGCTGGAAGTGATCCCTGGGGGTGCGGCCTTGGGGATTATATAAAGGATACCTCCTCCTCTCCCTGCTTTCTCTCTCTGTCTCTGTATCTCTCTCTCTCTCTCTCTCTCTCTCTCTCTCGATTCCGGCCTCTGTGATGTGAGGAGCACAGTCCATGTGCTCTCCCTCAGCCTCCCGCCGCCATGCCCTGAGATCCGCGGTCCCTGGCCTCACATGGACTGAGCCTGAAACTGTAAGACAATAGACCTCCTTTCCTCTAAGTTATGCAGTCAGATATTTAGATTATGGCTGCAAGAATGCTGATGGATATACCTGGGCTCCAAATGATCACTTTTATTCGTTACTTTTTATTGATGTATTACAACTTTATATAGTAATAGGATTCATAGTGATGCATTCATATATGCACATAGCATTATTTGGTCTGTTTCTTTCCCCCAACCTCCCCTTTACCTCCATTCCTCTCTCACCCAATCCCCTTTCACTACTTTACTGCTCTCTTCATTTTCATGAGGTCTCTTTTCTTTCCTTTTTTTTCTCTCTAGCTTCCACATATGAGAAAAAAAACATGACCCTTGACTTCTGAATCTGGTTAATATCACTTAGCATGATGTTCTACAGTTCCATCCATTTACCTGCAAATGACATAATTTTGTTCTTTACGTTTCAATAAAACTTCCTCATGTATATATAGCACATTTTCATCATCCATTCATCTGTTGACAGACACCTAGGTCGGTCCCATCACTTGGCTACCAAATGAACATTTAAATATTGGAACACTTCTGTCCAAAGGTGAAAACTGCATGGGTTCATTACAACCAACACTGCGTGCAAGCATGCTGTCATCTAGACATATTTAAACAAAGTTTCTTTGGACTGCAGAAAGGGAGTCCAACGATTTTAAAAAGCTTTAAACTTGACTTGGTTTGAAATTTCCCAGAGGTGTGAACTTCATTCAGCAAGTGGGGGATACTTCGGCCACGTTCTTTCTGTTCATGGAGAATTGTTCTTTTAGGAAGAAAAGAAAACTCCTTTATCCTCCCCCTTTGGAAGTGGGAAGAGCAGCCTCACATACTGCAAGATTACAAATCTGGCACCAGAGAAACATTGGCAAGACTTTGATTAAATCAGCCACTATTTGTGTCAACAAATATTGCCAGGTAAGTGGCAAAGTTGGGTGTGCGCTTGTGCCAAGGGAGAGCCCAGGAAACAGCTGCTGTATTGAATATGTTGACTGAGAGCAAGCGAGCTCTATCCTGGGAAATGGATTGTCTCTAGAATAATAAAAGGCATTTTTTTTGTTCCTAAAGCAATTACACAAAACCTATCCCTTAAGAAAAACTAACTTCTTTTCAGAAATGCCAGAAAGTTGGAGTAAGTAGAATAAAGGCAAGACAAAAAGACGGAGAAAATGTATTTGAAACGCATGTGGTTGCACACTAAGGAATCGAAATCCCTGTCCGATGTCCAGAAATAGAGAAATATGGTGGGCACAGATGGAAAAGAGCTATCAGTGTGTTGTCACACTCCTTCATGATTTTCACTTCTAAACAGCTGGGCCTGAAGACGTAGAAGTGTATGAAATGGGTTTTCTTCACAAAGAACACTTACTCAAAGGATTCCCTTTTAACAAACACATAGTGAGAGACAACCATTTGACAGATGTGGCCACAGTCAGGTTACAGGTACTGGACACCTGTCTTCATGGATTGCATCTACCAAGAAAGACAGATATATGAACAGGTCCTGATTAAATAAAGTTGAACTATAATATAGCTAATACACATGGCTTATGTAGTATGCCTTGGTGTTTTTGATTCTTAGCATCTAAAGAAAAGGCTTCCCCCAAAAGTATATCTGATCTAGTCTTCTGAAAATACTTCATGTTTTCCTGTGTAGAAGGTATCATAGGAGGGCTTAGCGGTTCCTTTTCTGTATTCTAAGGGTGAAGGCCACATAGTACATATTTTTGGATGCTCAGACGATATGGTCTCTCTTACAGATATTTAACTTTTAGTGAAGACAGCTATGGAAAATACATAAACAGGTAGCTGTAGTCAGATAGTATTTTGTATATACAAACAGGTGGATGACAGGCCAGATTTGACTCACTAGCCATTGTTTACTGACCCTTGCTCCATAGGGATTGTCCTGAGCTGTTTTAGGCAGACAGAACTTTTTACAAAACTGTACCTACAAGCTCCGCACCCCAGTACCCTTTGTGCACTGTCTTATTTCCGGGGTCTCATGGGCCGGGAGAATAAGCAGGAGGCTGTTTTCCTCTCATTCACTACTTCAGTGCTGAAGAAATTCATGTGGGCATTAAAATGGTCACAAGGAGCTGGGCGTGGTGGCGTACGCTTGTAATCCCAGTACTTTGGGAGGCGGAGACTGGAGGATCAGGGTTCGCGGCCAGCCTCAGCTCTGTCTCTCTCTCTCTCTCTCCCTCCCTCCCTCCCTGTCTCTCTCTCCCTCTCTCTACCTAGTGAGGCCCTCCACAACTTCGTAAGACCCGGTTTCAAAATAAAGTATAAAAAAAAAATAGGGCCGGGGGTGTAGCGCGGAGGTAGACCACCCCTGGGTTCAATCCCCGGTACCGCAAAAAAAAAAAAATGGTCATAAGGTCTCATGAAAATGCATCGGACACCCTGTGGCACAAGCAGGCCTGCCGATGGCTGAAAGAATAGTGTTTGAAACTTTCACTCAGTGCAACCTGCTAAGGGATAGAAAGAGAAAAGGAGCAACACAAGCATGCGCAGATACAAAAAAGGAGCCAAGGAGAGAGAGCAGAAAGAAAGAAAAGCTAAGACATTCTCTGAGTGAAAATCATTCTTAGCTCACATCAGTCAAATGCCTGCTGGTGACTAGACCTCACCCATGTGGCCCTTGAGAAGACACAAGAGCAGGGACTTTTTTGAGGATGTGAGGTGCAGAAGACCTGTGTGGCCTTTTGGGTTGAAGGACTTTGGATATGGGTGGATCAACCCGAATCCATTCTCCACTTCTGGGTATATCTCCCACTGTTCTAAGCCCTGGGTGGCTTCAAGTCCAACACATGCCACAGTTACTGTACATTGCTGGCCATGGTGGTATAATTAAGGGCTCATCATGGCAGGACAGGGAGAAAGCCCGATGATTTAGCTTCTGAAGTCACAAGAGCAATGATTTGATGATCATCGGCAGGTGGGAGTCTCAGGGTGACCCCAGTAAAGAGGTAGGGACCAATAAAGAAAAGGACAAATATCACGGTGTCCAGGGCAGGCTTATCCAGTGGCAAAGGAAATTGATATGGATAAAGATGACAAACCTTGAATCCCCACAGTCAAAGAAGTGTGACATGTGGTATGCTCAACAGAGAAGCCAATTTTACACATGCCATTAGCAAAAAGACACTCATATTCCCCTTCCTTCTCTCATATGCCAATTTGTTATTTGTAGGAAGAAAGTTTAACAAGTAACCTGAGGTCAGACATCCGCGAGAAATGGCAGTGTTATGAAGCAGATGAACGCAGGCGCACCTACACCCTAGACGACATGCTGGCATGCTACTCAAAGTCTTCTAGTATCAGGTTCGTGTTTTACAAAGGGCCCAAACAGTGGTGGAGTCCCATAACCCAGAATGTTTAGTAAAAACAGCATACCTTAGGCAGGCACAGGGGCACATGCCTATAATCCCAGTACTTTGGGAGGCTGAGATAGGAGTATCCCCGGTTCGAGGCCAACCTCTGCAACTTAGCAAGCCCCTCAGCAACTTAGCAAGACCCTGTTTCAAAATTAAAAAATACAATAGGGCTGGGGTGTATCTCAGAGGTAACTCCCCCCCCCACCAGGTTCAAGCTTCAGTACCAACAACAGCAGCAAAAATGAAGGTACCTTGATCTAATATACCCTGACAGATCAACCTCACCCCTCCTCTGTCATCAAGTTTGGTGGCTCCCTGAACAGATATATTTTGGTTCAAAGGTCTCCATCACCGGGGGAGCCCTGTTTCCCTATAGTTAAGGAGCCGCTCTGCCTTCTAGAAACACGTACTGTACGAACATTTCATTTGTGACGCAGATGCTTACCCAGTGTGGTTCTTCATCAAACTGATTATGTTGGTTCTAATTGCAGTAAAGATTGGGGCTAGAGGGTATGGGTGGGGGGATGCTTCCAATAAAGCCAGGTCATTTGAAAATTAATTTCCACAGCTGCAACTTGGAAACAGTTCTCTAGTGAATAAACATTCATCTTCATTGTATTCTGGGTACCGTTCTCCTCTTGTGGAATATCTTATTATGAGTTTCTATGGACTTCAAGGATAGAGCCTCTTAACTTTGAGAATTTGCACACACTTTAATTTTTTTTCAACCTAATGAAAAAAAATATAATAAAACAGAAGGCAACCCAATTTAGATAGCTGCGTTATTGTGGATGCTGCTCAGCTCAGCCCACCCCACCCCAACCCCGCAAAGGAGCGCTGAAGATCGCTTTCTTAGCTATGTCCGGCACCTCTTCATGTGTACGTTATTTTGACATAGAACACACGGAAAATTGCATCTTTCATTTCCAGATAATACTAGAAGGTTTCCATGCATACCTCCAATGGGAGCCAATCACGTCCTGTTAACAACAAGAAAGCCAGTGATCTGGGGATATTTAATGCCGCATTGGCCCTGGAAGGAGGAGGACCCTTTCATTTCGCATACTTTGTCTCCGCCATGGAGCTGGCTGTCATAATGGACTTTTACAAGGAGCTCTGAAGCAATTGGCAATTAAGTGGTTTGAAGGGGTGCTTCTGCACTGCTGTGAAAGGTTTCAGGTGTGAAACGCTTGTTTTCAAGAGGCCTGAACAAAATGTATGGTTGCTTTCAGCGCCCCCCCTCCCCACCCCTGTCCTCGCAGAGGAAGGGAGAGCACAGGGGAGGGGGGCAAGGACACTCAAAAGCAATTTGCTATTCAGCGTCTGAATGCCCGGCGCTTTCTTCCCCCCAATCCTTGTGCGGCTGGTGAGGGGGGCAGAATCAGATGGCACAAACAGCTCTCTGCACAATTGTAGATCAAGAGAGAGGCAGGGAAAATGAGGCCCGGGAGAATGGACGGCTGAATGAAGGGAGGATGGCTTGATTGTTAATTGTGGGTAAATGTGTTGCAAGAGTGAAAAGGGTTCATGGGCTACTTTAAAGCTATACCCAAGCAATAAGTAGAGAGAGTGGGGAAAGAAGGAGACGGTCCTGACCCTTTTAAGGGCTATAGTAGTACATCTGGCCCACTTGAGAAAGTAAATTGAGAACTGTTCACAAAGGTAGGCAAATGCATATGTGTGTTCGAATCCTCTTGCTTACAAGGAAAAGAAAAACATATTCTGTCCATTCCAATCTGTGTGCAATGTGCTCTTTAAAGTACACGCCATTCTTTTTGAGTATTAGTCAATAGGATGGAGATAATATGCAACCAGGATGCTGTGGAATAGATAAATATTTAAAATATGACTTTTTCTCAAGAATGCAGCCTTCTATTCTGGGATGAAATGTATTTGCGCGGAAGCCGGCACTAGGGTAAAGGAAACTTCAAACGTTCTTCATGAAGGATATTGTTCCCTTAGTTCTGTTTCATGTCACTTTTCCTCGTCTGACCTTTACTTCCAACATATTGATTTTTTCCTAACCCAGACTTGCTTTGCAGAAAAAAGGGGTATTGAGTCTTTGAGCTGCTTACATATCACTATTGTACATGCATCCTTAAAGGTGAAGGAGCCCCTTTCAGGAGATGACTATCGGACTGACAATGTGATTAGGATTGTCTGCGGACTTTTCATTTTAAATGTAGGAGGTCACGTGTATCAATCCGGGAAAAAAGACAGAAGGGGCTCAAATCGAGTTGTCTTTTAAATGCTTCTCAAAGAGTTCTAGTTGGGCTCTAAGCAAAGACTTCTCTGATAACATATATCCTACAGCAAACTTATCTTTCCATCCAGACAGGAATTCTATACATTGTTGATGATCTCTTTCCAAAATTTATATTTCTCATCCGAAACAAACTAATACCAGAATTCTCTGGGATAGGATGTTTTTCCTACCTTTTTGGTTTTCAACAGGGACATTGGCTAAAAATATAATTTAACCAAATGTCATGCTATCAGGGCTGAAGTTTTTACTCATCCCATGATGCCCTATAACCAATGGTGCAAAAGTATGGGAAGCAGTTTGAAACTCGAACCACCCCCCAAACAGGCTATTATAATAATTTGAAATATTACAGATTCTGGAAGTTGTTTGACAGCCACTACCTGGTTCTCTTTGTGTCCAGATTAGAGGCATAAGGGGAGGAAGGAAATGGCTCACTTTTCATTTGTCCGTGCTATTCTGGAATGGTGTCATAACCGTGTCAGTACCTGGGACTGTGGACAGCTTATGTACGGTGCCCTTAGAATTGTGCAGTAGACGTTTTTTATCTGTGGCCTTGTAGGAAATCCAAGTGCATGTTGGAACGCATCATCCCTTCATCCCAGATATCATCCCTAACATTTTGGATGAATTCATGTTTGAATTGTCCATCACACACCCTCTGGTCTATTTCTGCTATTAGAGAAGCTCAACTTTGCATAGCCCGGTGTAGTGTAGGTCTGGCCCACTATCAGAGAGGAGAAAGCTAAAACCTTTCACATCAATTCAAACTCCAGCACAGGAGATGGTCCCTTGGAACTAAAAATCTGGTGGCTTCTACTACACCTTGGGTCCAATTTCTAATGAGATTGGTAAAGACTCACTTATCTCCAGCCCCACCCTTCCACAACCCCATATTGGAAATCAACACAAATAAATTTGAATCTAATTCCCCCTTTCCAGTAGAGAATGAGCCTTCTTCATTTACTCTGAAAGACTTAAGGTCTCAATATTCTAAATCCCTGTTTATTGCTGAGATATCCCCCTTCAACCTCATTGGCTTAGGCCTTCTCCAAATGCAACACAAGATCCCCAGGATGAGCATGGTATTAGCCCAGGCCTACGACCTGCTGGTTGATCCAGGAGTTGGCTTTGTAGCAAAGTGAGCTTTTCCTCCAAGGAGACCCAGGGCAGTTGGAGGCAGCACCCCATGCATAGGAGGTCTATGAAATGACTGAGCAAATAATTACAAATAACCGCTCTTCTCAAAGCTCCCAAATTGACTCCAAAGCTAGAGGCAGAAGACCTGGTTACTCTCACAAACAAGCCGTGTGTGGTCTTAGGCCTGCACATCTCCCAAGCCACAATTGCCTCCTCTACAAAATGGAGACAACGGAACCTGCCTCATAAAAATGATAAAGAGATATTATTTTCCTTTTCTGGATTAACTCAGGCTCCAAGAGGTTAAATAATATCTCTCTGTTAAGGTTGTGAAGAGTATGAAATAAAGTTTGTATATGTCTGGAAGAGTGTTAAGCCAAATTAAATTTCAACAAAGGTCATCATTAATACACCTTGGTGAAAAAAATAAAAACAGTTTTGGTTTTCTTAAAAAAATAATAAGGATACAATGAGATCATCATCTACATGCAGAAGAAATATCTCACCCATGCTAAGAGCTGAGGAAATGTCACCTGTCACTATGACTATTATATTGAGCAGCCCCTGTGTAATTGTTTTCAGGAACGCAGAGCTGAAAGTGATCCATAAACTCTGCTACTTGGAAAGCATGGGCCCTCTTGATGCCTTGACTAGACAGCAAACTATGCACAACCTGGTGTAGAGCCATTGCACTTGGAGCTCCAGGCGAACATGCAAAAGTAGTGCCACTGCTAGTGATAGGCCTGATTCCTCAAGTGGTTTTACTGGAATTGCTGGTGCAAAGTGGGTAGGATTTTGTGTCTCTTCTTGGTCTTTTCAGCCATGAGAATTCCTTAAAAGATGGAGAAACATCTTTACATTCCAAGGTCATCGACAGGGGAAACACTTTTAATTATAAGACCGCTCTGTCGTATTTCAAGCAATATACCTTTAAATCTAAATCCTTTAGACTTAGTCCTATAGACTTTTTACATCTAAGTCCTTTCATGTATACCCTAGTGGAATATAACTCTATATTATTTCTTTCCCATTCTCAATTCCCTTTATACTTACAGGGAAATATCCATTTCCCCACATGAATCATCAACATTTTCCCCAATTAGATGCGCTTTCAAGTCTGTTTGTTTGTTTGTATATTTATTTATTTATTTATTTATTGGAACTAGGGATTGAACCCAGGGCAATTCTACCTCTGAGCTACATCCCCAGCCCTGTTTTATTTTTTATTTTGAAACAGAGTCTCACTAAGTTGCTGAGGGCCTCGCTAAGGGCTGGCCTCAAACCTGTGATCCTCCTCTCTCAGCCTCCCAAGTACTGGGATTATAGGTGTGCACCACCACACCCAGCCCTAATAGATGCTCTTTCAATTCTTTTTTTTTGCTTTAAAAATTAAGTTTTAATCGTTTTCCCTCTAGGACTTCTCATAATGCATGTTTCACAAAGTATGTTCAGCAAGACTAACTATACTAGCTGATATGGAAGATAAAAATTTGTTCCATTGTCAAATAAATTTGGGAAATGGAAGTCAGACAGCATAATAGTTTTTCTCCCTCCTCGTGACTTTCTAGTGTCTTTAACATGTGTATATGAAATGTGCTCTACAAGTACACAATGTGTATGTGAATTGTGCTCTACAAGTACATAATATTTTCTCAAATTTATTTCACCACAAAAACTTTTTCTCTCATTGTCTTCAAGGGTCTAATATTTCATTAAATTTACTTTTGAAAATTCTGTTTTACTCTCAATCAACACCTGGCACCTGCCTTTTTCAGGCTTTCTCCTCCTCTACTGGGAAACACCTATTATTTCTCTATTCAGAGCACATATCTCCGTGTTACCTTAAATCTTTAATGCAGTTGTTCTCTTTGTGTGACTGCATGGTAGTGTGACTTCTTAATAAAAATGTATGAACGTGTTCAGTCAATATAATTTTTTGGAAAGACTATAACATTTACATCAGTGATTTTTATCATTGGCCAAAACATTGTAGGTCTCCTGTATTAGAAAGTATTTCTAAATAATTTTTACTATTCCCTAAAGAGTCAATTTTTTACCACTTGAGAATCAATTTGAAATCCAGAGAAAAACATAAAAATCATTTTAAATGGGAAAAAAATGGTTGAATATCCTAGGCATTGTTAGAATTTAAAGACTCTCTAAGCAGGTTGCCTATCAATGGATTTAGGAACTCCATGAAATCTCTCTGCAATTGTATGCAAAATCGCACGTGTGTGTGTGTGTGTGTGTGTGCGCGCGCGCGCTCACATATCTTCTTGTTTCCTGGGCTACAACTTTCAATAGACTCCTAAAGACATCCATGACTCTAAAATTTAAATCATTTAATTGAAGTCTCTTATTTTACAAGTGAGGAAAATTGAGCCCAAAATAACTTTTTATAGCAAGTAGGCTTTACAAGTATAATTTGAATCTATATTTTCCTCTTAGCTCCCCTGTCTTACGAGTTAGGGAGCTAATGCAATACAAGAAGAGTACAAATGTTGCCAACACAAAGACCTACCAGGTATCTGGTGGGGAAGCCCAGCCCCAGGAACGCATCAACTACTGAGGTGACCAAGAAGAAGCCGTGAGGATGTTTTCAGTTTTCCATTTTCATTTATTTCTCTTGAGGGGGAGTGTAGCAAGGCTATAATCTATTTCAGGTGGGAGAGAGATTTCATAGAAGCTTGCTTAAAGGGATCCAGTGATCAATAAGCCAGTGTGAGTGTGTGTTCCTTTACTGTGTTCTAAAGAATCGGCCATACATTCTTGGGAAGAATTATAAGTGTCTTGAGAAGGGCAGAGAAACCAAGTTTGTCTCAGGCAAAGCCATTCCAATGAAGAATTATTAAAACCAATACTCTGTTCATGAGAGAAAAGCCAAATTTGTTTTGGTCACCAGTATGTCCCCAGGGTGTAGCCTGGGATTTGGATAGTTGATGTTGAGTGAATGAATATAGCTGTCTATTGACAATTTCTGAACTCAACCTCCTCCCTGCACTCCCATGGGACCATGGGAGGATCTCCACTATATTGTCTTCACCAAGGACAAGCAATATCTGTCTGGGGTAATATAATACAAACCCTAGTACCGAATGTGGCTTTGTGACTTACGGATGGTCATTAAACAACAGGAAGAAGAATGCAAAGACAAAGACAATGGCTTCAATGAGCTTCCACTAATTCAATCCCTTGGTCAGAACACCTTCATTTTCAGTGAGTTTTAAGGGAGTTTGTTGACATGATTTGGAACCAGACTGGCCAGCACTTGAAATGTACAGTCAGAGAGCTCTGGAAAGTCTGGGAACATTTTTCCACCTTTGTTACTGGGGATGGAATCCAGGGACATTCTACCTCTAAGCTACACCCCCCCTACATCTATCTATCCATCTATCATCTATCTATCTATCTATCTATCTATCTATCTATCTATCTATCTACCTACCTACCTATCATCTATCATCTATCTATCATCTTGAAACTGAACCTCCCTAAACTACTGAAGTTTGCCTCAAACCTGCGATCCTCCTGTCTCAGCCTCCCAAGTACTGAGATTACAGGTGTGCACCACCGTACCTGGCCGAGTATGGGAATTTTACAGGGAAATCAAATAGAAACAAATTTAAAAATACCCATAGAATAGTCTCCAGAAGTCTGAAGGGTCCTTAAAAGTATGGACATGTTAAAAAGGGCCTCCTCTTTCTGGCATTTGCTAATATTCCTTAACCACCCCTATACCACCAGGTCCCCAAGTAAAACGAATGAATCCTTTCTTTTTGGTTCTGCTTGAGCCTCATTTGTCAATATACCTCCTCCTGCTTCTCTTCTCTCCATTATTCATCTCTAGCACCTTGCACAGGGTTGGTAGTACATAATAAGGTTTCAATAAAGGAAAACTCAACAGAAATGATGAACCAGAAATCCTAGGACCCCAGTGAAGAAACTCAGGTCCCTCTATTTTATGGAATTTTTTAAATCAACCCAAGAATGTAAGCTCAAATCCCTTAAATGTACAGATGTAAGCCCAGCTAATTGTTTATGGCTGTCACACGTCTCAATCTTATTTTTTTGGGGTGTGGTACTGGGGATTGAACCCAGGGTCATTCTACCTCTGAGCTACCCCCAGCCCTCTTTATTTTTATTTTGAAACAGATCTTGTGCTAAGTTTCTGAGTCTGGCCTCAAATCTGGGATCTTCTTGTCTCAACCTCTCAAATTTTGGATTTACAGGCATGTGCCACCACACCTGGTTGCTTTTATTTTTCTTCTTTCTTTTTCTTTTTTTAGCCAAACATTGAAAAGAATAAAGCTTTGCCTTTCTTTTCCTTCTTCTTTAATGTACCACTTTCCTCTCTAGACCCTTGTCCCTTCTGGCTTGTCCTGGGGTAAACAAAAATTATAAATCCTTTCTAGAAATTCAATTTGTTTAGGGAAATTATACAAAAACACTGGAGCTAGAATATTGCCCCGAGTTGAGGCAGAGGCTGTTTAGAGAATTCCTTTAAGGATGTTAAGCCACTTTCCAAATACCTTCCTTATTTCAATGGTACACCTGCTTCCCCATCATAATATAGCTCATGTGTCTTTTCCTTGTCTTTGTTTAGGTAATTACCAGAGTTTACAAATACTCCTTAAAATATAATTACTATAGATTTGCCAAGGAAGCTTCGCAAACATTACACAACAGTTCTTGAATTGTGTGTTAGACATAGAGCTAGGTTGCTTTTTAAATCTTTATTGGCTGGTCCCATTGGAGTTGTGTGACAAAATTGGAATTGTTAGAAATTATCTCGATTTTTTTTTCTGAATTTACAATGATTTTTTTCACTTCCATTTCTCCACCCAAAATCTTTCATGTCTCTTTACAGAACAGTGGAAGCCACCGGGACCAGTAGTATACACAGAAATTTAACTCAGATCTTGCCACTCATGGTTCCTGGTGGCTGTGTCAAGCTCAATATCTATCCTTCCTGCCAGAGATACACAGCTTCTGTTAGTATCCTTGGTTGGAAGTTTTATATCTTTTGGTGTGTATGTGTGGTACTGGTGGTTGAACTTAGGGGCATTCTACCTCCCAGCTACAACTCTAATCCTTTTTTTGTTTGTTTTTGTTTTGTTTAGAAACTGGGTCTCCCTAGGTTGTTGAGGGTCTCCCTAAGTTGCTGAGGCTGGTCTTAAACCTACGATCCTCCCATCTCAGCCTCCCAAGTACTGGGATTACAGGCATGCGCCACTATCATGCTGGTGGGAAGTTTTATGTCTTTGCTTCTTATCAACACCTATGTCTCAAATCAAAGTGGATTGATATTTACTGCTGTGGTTAGCTCCCGCTGAACAACACTTAATTTATCTGAGCATCAGTCTCCTCCTGTATACAACGCGTATAATAAGAGTTATCTGCCACGTCCAATATTTAACGGGAGTTGCAGGAGGTAATTCGTAGAAAGCGCTTTGGCACAAAATAGACGCTTGATACCTGTTAGCTATTTATATTATTACAGTCTCGTCCTGGCTGACAATCTCCACATTTCCTCGGCCTCAAATTCCCCACTGTAATATTCGTGTAAACAGAATGTTCCATTTATATTCCGATTATGAGACTGTACGACGGAAAACCCATTCAGAAGTCTGCATTACCAGAACCCACATTTTTTAAACACCAACTCGGCTATCAAAGCACTTTCACACTCGACTTTCAGTAAAAAGGAGGCAGCCGCCCCCACTCCCACAGGCCTCTGAGCTGGAACACTATGGCTTTGAAGCCCAGTACAAAGGCTCTGCAGAGGGCGGCCGCACATCCCTGCACGCGTGAGGCCACACAAGACCAGACTCTTTACATATCGCACTTCTGCTGCATATTCTCATCCCTCAAGGCAGCTAAATCTATCAGGGAATTCTTTTTTTTTTCTACTGTCCTTTTATTTAAATGCATAATCAGAATAGTTACCAGGGAAGAGGTAGAGAGAGGAAAAAATAGTTCCAGAGAGTGAAGTCTTCTATTGATCTAAGAGCTGCCTCATCAGCTCTGGAAGTTTTATCTTTACTGCAAAAGGGCCTGGAGTCTATTATTTGAGAATTAACAAGCTGTGCAAAGCGGACGGGACTGGAAAATGCAGCCGTGCGGTTTCAAATCTGGTATCAAATTTTGAGGATTTAATTCGAGAAACTTGCAAGGTGGAAAGGAGTTTCCAACACTTCCTTCATATTGTATCCTTGATCTTGCGCCCTTTCTCCCAGCCCACCCTGTCACCCTTGGCTACAACTTAGTCTAACCTGAGACCTCCTGTGATGGTCTGTTCTTTCTATCTCAGTCTCTTTCCCAATCTCAGATTCATATTTCCATGTGCCGTAGATGTGAAGGGCCTGGAATTGCATCCATCTCAAAGTGTCACAGCCCCTCTCAAACCATTTTCACCCTTCTATTTCCTTAAAGCTAGCAATGCACCCAATTTCTAATGCTATAAATCTCATTTTTACTTCTCTGTGTATTATATACTGACTCAGCATTCACCCTTCATAGAAACTTTCCGATGAGTTGAAGTCCCCATTTTTGGACTCCTAAGGAAGTGCTTCCATTCCATCTATGGGCTCCTCTTCTCTTTGCTGGAATAAAGATGCAATGTCCAGAGTTGTAGCAACAATCTTATGTTCCTGAGTCAATTGGCCTGAGAAGGTGGCCTACATAATTAGTTATGCCAATCTTGAAATCGTGGAACTGCTGGATCAACAGCAGGGCAGCCTTCTAACTCTGGTCTTCGCAGGAGACAAGTTGCCTTCTATTGCTTTTAACTAATCTGCGCTGACATATGTATTCAAGTAGTCTCAATTCTCCAACAAATATACACTCCTTCTACTAACTTACGTAGAAGTTTTTTCAGCGGTTTTGCTTCAGTGTCTCCTTTTACCTCCAACGGGTTTTCCAAAAATTGCCCACTCTTAACTGAATACCATCACGTCTTCCTACTTTAATAAACACTCTCGAACAACTTGATAGAAAAATTAACACAAGATGCTCGCAAAAATATGTAGGAAAAGAAGGTGTGTGTGTGTGTGTGTGTGTGTGTGTGTGTGTGTGTGTAAAATGTTCAACCTCATTAGTTATCAGGAAATGGAACTTGAAACTACGATCTACCACTTTGTTTGTCAATGTTGTGTGCCCTTTCTAGCCACCAGGTGGCTCAGAAATGTTGAAGGTGCATAATATTCAGGTTTCCATGGAGGTAGGGAAATAGACACTTGCACACATAAGAAAGGATGGATCAAGAGCCTATAATTTGGGATTCATACTTCACAACCATTGTTCCTATGTCAATCCTAGGTGCCATTTTGAGCCATTAAAATCACCATGTGGACTTCTCTCTTTCATCTGACTAGTCTCCAAGCATCAGGAGAGGAAATAAGGATCTACTGGCTGGGTGGAGTCAGGAAGGAAGGAGCATGAGAGTGACAGTAGAGGACACGGCTTGGATGTGAGATGCTATTCTGGGCTGTGGGGAAGAGTTCCCCGCTCTGTCAGGCATGACTCCTTTAGTCTTAGATGCAGGGGATCTCTAGCAGTCTTGTGGGAGTACCAGGTGGTAGGAGCAAGAGAAATAATTTATGTACAATTATTATCCATCAATTATAAACAAAAATTTTTAAGGAAAAATCATCTATTGTGCTCAGGGAGTAGGTGTATTGTACCAACAAACAAAATATAATACAATATTTTAAGAACAGTGCAGCTGTTCTGGTCGCTAACAGTTAAATACAGTCCTGGTTTCCTCTCTTCTTTGGTTTCTCTTGTCTTCCTGTTCTTCTTCAGAATATATTGAATGAACAAATGAATAAAAGAATCAAGGAAGCTCATGGTAGAAAACAGTAGTATTGATGTCAACTCTTAATCATTCCCTCCACCCACACTGTCTTCTTCTACAAAATGTCCTGCTTCCCCTCATGGTTCAGCTGTCCCAAGAGGAGCCAATCCCTAGGCTAGCTTGAGACAAAATCATATATTTTTAGTCAATAATGAGTACCAAGATCCAAAGAAATGACAGTATTCTAAGAAAAGTGGGCTCTTGTAACAGATAGTCAACCTTTGTAGAGCATCTTTTACATGCTAGGTACTTTAAAGAGATTAATTTAAGTGTGGGAAGCAGAAACTATTCTCATCTCCATTTTGTTTATTTATTTATTTTAGACTATCCCCATTTTACACATAAGCAAACTGAGACTTAGAAAAAGTAGTAACTTTTTCCAAGATCACATGGCTGTTAAGTGACAGAAGCAAGATTGGAACTCCGGCAGGTGGATGCCAGAGCCTGTGCTTTTAAGCCCTAAGCCAGATGGGGCAGAAGAGTTGCTTGTGTTAGGAAAGTAGACATGGACCACCTGAAGGCCCATGCAGACTACAGGGTCCAGTTTGTAAAGACAGCATGAGAAGGGTGCCTACCCAAGGGGATATAGGACCAAATGAGGCTGCAGCCATGTAGGGAGGACGGAGGGCCCAGTGCTCCACACTCCAGTCCCCATGAGGCTGAAATGGAATTAGAGTCCACCTGCCCCCTGAAATTCAGAGATTACCTGGGGGGGATTTTGCCATCAACTATTCTCTACCTAAGGCAGCCTGCCTGAATGTCTATTTGAAGATGGCGCTAGCCCCAGGAGTGACCAATCTCAGAAAATGAATTTGAACTTAGATCTAATGGATCTTGGCGGAAGCGTCATTGCAACTCTGAGCCTTCCCAGGAAACCCCAAAGACCTTCAGATGCTCCCCAAATGCTGTCAGGGTGCCATCTTTCACAGATGGCTTGAAACAACATGAGAGAAAAGAAGAGAGGAGAGAGGGAGGGACAAGGGAGGAGGGGTGCAGAGAAGTGGAGGAGGAAGGAAAGGAAGGAGGGAGGAGGCAGGCAGGGATCCGAAGTGCTTCATTTACCCTGAATGCAAGATATGGAAGGAAAACAAAAACCGCAGCCACAAAAGCACGTTTGCTGCTCTTGGAGGCTCCCACTAGTTCCTGGGGAGGCCACAAGCTGGTGTTTTGCAGCGCTGTCCCCCGCTTCATTAGCATTTTTGGATCCACCACCCTTCAGCTGGATGGCCATTTCCTCACAATTGATAGTCGCCTGGAAATGGCTTTCGCAGCTGGGCCACAGATCCCTCGCCCAGGGAGCCTGTAATCGAGCTGCTCAGCAGCCTTGTTCAGCCATAATTAATATTTCTGGAACTGCTGCTCAGAGGCTCCTGTAACTGCGCCGCGCCAGCAGGGAGCCACTTGGAAGAGGATTTACTGTTGGACGCTGGGTGACCCAGCTGTGCAGGCCTGGGTGACAAGAGAGCTCAGAGGCAGGCGCCCTTCACCCCCTATAACAGAGGCAGGAAAACAGGAGAGAAGCATGGGACACAGATGTGGCTTCAACCGCTGGCTCTGGTGATGGGGCCGAGGGTGTGGCGGTAAGAAGATGGCTGGCTGGTTTGGCCAGGCTTCCCCTTTCCCCCCTGGCCATATGCACATGCTGAGCATGAGCCTTTCCCCTTGCAAGATGGAATTTCCAAAGACAGCCTCAGTGTACAGAGAGGACGTTGCAACTGATTCCATTTAACACTGTTGACTTACAGAGGAACAGAATAGGGATAAGACAAGTGAAGTGGCTGGAGTTCGGCTCAGCAAGTGCTCACCCAGACAGACAGGAAGGAGGAGAGGAGAATCTCTCTACTTCTCCTCTGTCTCCTCTTCTGCCATCACTCTGAGCTCAGAGTGGGAGAGGAGATGAGTGTAAGTGATGGAGTCATGTAGTGACACAAGCCTGAGTTGAAATCCTTTTTATTTTTTTTTTTCTAAACCTGAGGTTGTGAGAACTTGGCGGGGTGGGGAGAATAGCTCACCCAACATCTGTTTTCTCTAGGAGAAAGATAGATAGATACACACACTGATACATCCAAGATCATTGGTCACTGGCACAATGGAGTGCTGGTATTCTTGTGTAGTCACTACTGTGACCTCCGATGCTTGTGAGTGTGTGAGCTTGGGGGAGTTATGGAAGCTCTTTGAGCTTCAGTCCTACAATTTTAAAAGGAATACAAAGGAGGCACCATCTTCCAAACACTAGTGTGAGAGGACATGGCTTCCTGTATGCAAAGGGCTCATCACCGTGCCTGGCATAGAGCGAACTCTCAGTAGCTCTCTGCTCCTATTTTACCCCCATTAAAATCATTTTGAAAGGGTCCTATGAGTCTTGTCTTACTATTTATATACTTAAAAATATTTCAAAGCCCCATTACTTTTAGACTCAAGTCCGGTTTCTTAGCTGGACACCTATGGGTCCTCATGACCCCACTCCCATGATCCCCTGTGGCTACGTGTATTCGAAATCCTTTGGGGATCTCACTCCCTGCTCACTGCCTGCTCTCTAACCAGTGTCTGCTCGCACGCCTGCTGCCCTCTCTCTGAAATGCCTTTCTTCGCTTTCTTTCTCCAGTTAACACCTACTAGCCTATCAGGTCTTGCCTTGATTGCTGTACCCTTCAGACTTGTGCACACCTCACATCTCTCCTAGGCTGTGACCCCAAAATATGGCTCTGACACAGCATATATACAATGAAAGCCTAGTTATCTGGTAGTTACGTGCCTAAACTCAAGCCTTTTGGGGATGAAAATTGACATTTACTTTTGGCTCCCAGTCCGTAGCACATGTTACTGATCAATAAACATCTGTAGACTGAATGTTGCAGTTGGCCCCCAAAGTCTGATGTGTTCACGTGGGGCTTTGGGAAGTGATGATATTATAAGAGCTCTGGCCTCATCAGGGGATGAATCCATTGATGGCTGGATGGATTCCTGGGAGATGGGAGTGGGGTGGAGGATGTAGGTAACTCGGGAGTTATACTGGAAGGGTTGGTTTTCTCCCCTGTCCCTTTTTCTCACTATCTGCTTCCTGGCTTCCATGAGCTGAGCATCTTTCCTCCTTCATGCCCGTCCACGATGAAGTTCTGCCTCACCTCGGGCCCAGAGCAATGGAGCCAGCTGACCGTAGACTAAGCCACTGATACCATGAGCCAAAATATACCTTTCCTCCTGTAAGTAGTTCCTGACAGGTACTTTGGTCACAATTAAAAGGGACTAACACACTGAAAAACACAAATATAATAATAAAAATAAGAATATAATATATGCATTTAGCACAAAGTCTGGTACCTTTCAAGGACTTGGTAAACATATATTAAATAATTTAATAAATAAGTGAGTAAATAATCAGAGAATATTTAATCTACACAACAGTGAAATAATGAAATACTCTTATCCTGTATATACCATGTTTCAAATGTGTGTGTGAGTGTGTGTGTGTGTGTGTGTGTGTGTGTGTGTGTGTACACCTTGGCAGCAGAATTAGAGAAATGGCCAACTTTAAAAAAAATAGCTTAGCTCAGCAATGTCACAGGGAAAAGTCTGATGAATCCCTGAGTTGCCAAACAATGGTTAATTCAGTTTAAGTAAATAACCAAATTATGTAGTACCTTATAAAATATAAAAACTATGGAAGTTTGACCTTTAAAACTTCTTTGGTGACAGCTATACACAGCTTTGGCCAAGGCTGGGAGTTGATTGATCCTATGGGTGGTAGAGAGTGACCAGAAAGCTGGTTTCCTCCTCTTAGATACACAATTTAAACTACATTTCCCAGACTCCACTGGGGCTAAGTGAGGCCACATGACAGAGTTCTATGCAATGTAACATGAGCAAAGGTGATGTTCCCTACTTCCAGGCCTGATGCCAACCTGCTGGGGATCTTCCATGATAAACGTTGCTCTTCCAACAGGGGCCCAAGAAGCCATGAGTTGACAACAGTCAAATTACAAAACAGGAGGGACTTTCAGCCTTTGCAGAACTACATGGAGAAGAGTCCCCTGGACCACCAACCATATTGGACAGTAATATGTACAAGCAGCCAGCATGTATGGTGTTAACCTATGAAGCCTTCAGATTTTGTTCAGCTGTCCCTAGAATGGTATGTCAGTTTGGACAAGAGAGGTATCAAATAAAACTCTTCAATTTCACCACTTTGGTGTAGGAATAAGTTGGTGAAGAACATGGTATAACTTGTTGGAAATCTATGCAAGGTAAAATATTGTGCAAAGCTGCTGGCTGCTAAAACTTGGAAGGTAAACCATACTTAATAAGCCTGTGACTTGGGGGAGAGAAGTTGGAAAATGAAATGTTAATGCTCCATGTTGGTTGTTCCTGGCTGCCTATAGCAAGGTATTTAGTGAGACAGATGAACCTGTAAAGCATTGCCAGCATTACAAACAGAAAAGAAATGGAATTGAGCCCAAATGTATGGAAACTGGTAGGTTCAGAAAAGCTAACTGTTTCTAGACCCTGAAAAGTCAATTAGGGATTAAGAAAGGCTCACAGGGACAGACCCAGTGAGATTTCCCATTTGAGTAGTGTCTCAGCCTTGAAGGATGGATGGGATGAAGGGCATAGCCTTCTGATTGAAGGCAGTCATCAGTACATTGAGAGACACTTAAGAGCTAGGGCAAAGAAATAAAACTGACATGAGACAAGATCTAGAAGGAACTTTGGGTGTGGTTACTGATGCACAATAATGATGAGAAACGAAAACATCAACGGCCTACGAAGTTTCCAGAGGAATTCTATTGCAAAAGAAACCACAAGTCTGGCCCAAAATGATTGGAGTTATTTGACAGAGCCTTAAAAAAAAAAGCCCTTGGGTTGAAAGTGAGCTACAAAATCTCTGCTGACCTCCAGGAGGCCAACTTCTTCAACACCCCGATGTAGCCTGGGAGGAAACTAGAAAAGAACAGAGTTTACATAAGGTGGAGCAGGGGCCACAGAGGTGACTGGAAAAGGAGCCTCCTCTAGACAGTGGAATCAGGCCTAATCAAGGCAGCCCAGCAGGAAGCCCAGGCCCAGGGTAGAGGTTCTCACAAGGTCTGCCCAGTGGGATTCCAGGGATGCTATGGACTAGTGACTGCTGGCATCCTTTTCCTGCTCTATATTTTACAACGGGTAGATAGGGGAGGAGAACAAGTCACTTTTCAATTCATATCCTGGACCATGGACCCACTCATAGACCTGACGCAGGGGACTATGTATCTTGGATGTTGAGCAGATGCAAAACTAGTGGAGACTGTGGGTTTTCTCTCTCGGTGTGGGTCCAACTATGATCTAGGTAAGAAGGAGGAGTATAATGTGTTTACCAGTGGATGAATTTTGGCATAGATAGGATAAATGCTTGTGAAAAAATGGAGAGAGAGAAGAATTAAATAGAAAAAATGGAGGAAGGAAGAGAAAGAGAGTGAGAGAGAATAAATTAAAAATATATCAAGTCTTGTAGCATTAACATCAGATTCCTAGGAATTTTTTGCAATTCCCCAGTGACTCAGAATTTAGTATTGTCAACTTGAAGAGAACCTATAGATCTATAGGATACACCCTGGACCCATCTCAGGACTCCATGACTGCCCCTGAGCTGTAAGGACTCACAGAAATCACCTAAGTTAATTCCTTCATTTCCTACTCCTTCATTCACTGGTTGGACAAAGAGGACAAAGACTTACAAACACTTACTGAGCATCTTCTTTTTTTTTTTTTTGCAGTACTGGGGATGGAACCCAGGGGCATTCTACCTCCAAGCTACACCCCCAGCCCTATTTTTTTATTCTCTATTTTGAAACAGGGTCTCACTAAGTTGCAGAGGATCTCACTAAGTAGCTGAGGCTGGCCGTGAACCCGAATCCTCCAATCTCAGCCTCCCAAGTACTGGGATTACAATCATGAGCCACCACGCCCAGCTCTTACTGAGCATCTTCTATGCACAAGAGCCAGAGGTAGCTGCTAGAGTACAAGCATCAATGAGACCCAGTCACTGCTGACCCAGGAACCAATCAGTGATCCCTGGCAAGGAGACCTGTGGTGGCCATCTCTATACTGCAGGCCACAAAGGACAAATTGCCCCTTTCCTTCTGAGGGTCCTAAAGAGTCTCACTGAGGCCAACTTCTTGCCCAAGTCCTAGAAAGAGCAAAGGTCAAATCTAAAGTATTAGTAGAAAATAATTGATTCATATGACATTTAAGCACTACAATCATAACATGTTCAGAGTTCTAGGCAGATTTCTCATTTTTCTCTGTAAGAGCATGATCTGAATGAACTCTCAGATCAGACTACTAAAGAAACAGGTCTAGATTTTTGGCAATGTTCAAATTTATTTAACATCTGCTTGTTTTACAGGTATACACAAATGCAAATGACATGATTACTAAAATCAGGATTGCCACGACTTAAGGCTATTATATTTTAGATCTAGCTCTTTATACATTGATTCCTTCTGTAGAAATTTGGGAGTAACCAATCATGGAAATTCAAAGTTAAAATACATAAACCATACTTTTTGTTTAAAATCGTTGGAAAGCCCTGTCCCTCTATCCTTCCCCTGACTTCAGTCCATTAGTCACTATTTGGTTTCTCCTTCTTTCCACCCTAGTTGGGACCCCCGCCATCTAGAGCACTATTTCACCTGCCCTTATTTATTCTCCTCAGCCTTAACCTTTAACTCAAGTCGCCCAGCTAAATGCCAACCTGAGACCTTGCTATATTTCATCCTCTCTGCTCCTCTACCTGCATGCTTCAACTCCATGGACACCCATTCAGCCTGTCTCAGTACTGCCCATCACTTATTGAACTTGTTTTTGATCCATTATTCCTTCTTCCTCACACTGATCAGGATAAACCTTCCCTGGTATCATCAGTGGACAGTATTACCTCTTTCTTTTTTAACAATTTTCTCCCTGACTACAAGCACACTTATAACTACATCCACCCGACACCCCTTGGTTCTGTCTCAGAATCAGTTAGAGCAATCTGGCCCATTCAAAACAACAACCCTGTTTCTTACACCTTCAATCCTTTTCTTTCCTCCAGGAGTTGTCTACTAGAAATTGTCTCCTTTCTCTTCCTCTTTGTCCTATAGACTTTCTTAAGCCTCTGGCTTATTACAAAATAAATAAATACATATTTTAAAAAAGCTCCCTTGACCTTCTTCCCCTTTCCAGCTGATGTCAAACTCTCTTCTTACCTTCTCAAAGAGTTTTTTTGTAGTTCTCTACTTACACACCTCCGTGACTCACCAATGCCTACGACCTGCCGTCCAATACCTAGTAATCTGGTCCTTACCAAAGCCAATGAACCCACTTTGGTTATCATCTAGCCAGACTTCACAGCTGCTCTGGAAACTATTGATAAGCCCCATCTAAGGGTGTTGCTTCTGGTCCATCCTCCCCTTGGCTAATACTCCCATTCTTCTTAGAAACTTAGGAAGCTCAATGTATAACACACTCATGAATCTCTATATCCAGATCTAGACTGGCCCACAATCTTCACACTGAAATATCCAACCACTAATTGCTAGATGCTCTACCAAGCATCACATTTCAAGTTCATGTAGCAAAAATTGAAATCGCCACCCACCCTTTCTCCTAAACCAACTTCCACTTCTCTGATCCCAGGCTCAGTTGCCCAAATACAGCCATAGTTTTGTGCCCCCCATCTAATCAATAGCTGGTTTATCTTGATCTCACTTCCCCCTATGTCTTAAATCTTTTTAAGTCTTCATCATTCCTCACATGGACTGCTGCCAGAGTTTTTATGGGCTTCCCTCCAATCTGTCCACCTCCAATTCATCCTCCACGCATTCCCTCCAGAGTGACAGATCTTAAATACGAATCTGACTCCATCTCTTCATTTATAATCTGGTAATGGTTTCTCCTGGGCTACAGGATACAGGACTAAATCCTTCATGTGACACTCTGAACTTTCCACGAGGAGGCCTTTCCTAATTCTTCTGCTATTTCCTGTCATTCCCTTTACATTCCTACATTCCACTTCTTTCCTACCTCCATGTCTGTGCCTAAGCTCGGCTTTCACTTGGAATAGCTCTCCTTCTTCCTCCAATCCCTTTCCTGCAAGTTCCCAACTCTCTCCCCTGATGTGCAAGGGAATGTGCAGGTATTTTACAGTAGATCATTTACTTTTTTGCTTAGATGTATTCTCCACTGAGAAACCCTGGACCTCTTCCACCTTCATGTCCCCCATCTCCAAAAATTTGGTTTTCTGTTCTCTGGCTCCATAATGCCTTGTGCCTTGCTTTATTGTTTTAAGGACCACTTAGCATGTTTTTATTTTTCCTCTCTCCCCTCAACTGGACTGTAGCCCTTGAGAGCAGAGACTGTTCTGTTTCTTTCTGCACCCCTGCTACCCAGCATATGCTCTGATCATTAAGTATCAAGAGGATGCAATACTATATTCTCATAGTTTTTGATGACAATAAATGATGATATAAAGATGTTTACACGATCTCTGTGGTCTCCTCAGTCCTCAGAAAATGCCTCAGTCCCTAAGGCAGAGTCATTAATGAGGTGTTCAATTAAATCAACATCCTTCATCCTCTATAATATCACATCTCAACTTGAATCAGTTGCATTTCAAGTATTCAATAGCCACACGTGTCTAGTGGCTATTACATTAGAAAATAGAGCTCCAAAATACAGAGCTTTTAACATGTAGGCCTACTATGTGGAAAAGCATGGACGAGACACCTAACAGGGTCAGTGGTATAAACAGATGTGCCAAACGAGGACAATTATTTCTCCCAAACTATGATATTAGTATTAAAAGACCATATCCACTATAACAATATTTTCTTCTTGGTTGAATGCTTAGAGGAGGAAGATTAATTTGTACAATTATTTAAGTTAGAGGAAGATAAACTTAAATAATTAAAATGTTTATCTGTGTGATATTTATCACATCTGTGAGTTACACCCATAAGAACAGAATAACAAGACATGCAGATGACCACCATCCCCTCTGCATTCCTGGCCTTGGTTGAGAACAGCGAGCTGGGAGTCACAGCGATGTTCTGGACACGAGGGCTCACACGGTATTTATGATATGGCTCTCAGACCTGATGTGTTCAACTGTGTGGATACCTTCCAAGACTCGCTTCCTCTGATGCTCAAGGCATAAGAACATAAGAGCCTCTGAGTAAAATTTAAGCCACATAACAAATGTTTTCTTCCCACAAATCTTGTTTTCCTTGTAGTGAGGAAACAAGGGCTTTAACTCTAACCACAAATTGTAACCCAAGGTGGGGAAAAATGTCCATGGAGAAACGTGGAGGATGGCAACTAGGTTGGAACAAAGAGGGGCTGGAGGGGTGGGTGGAGATTAATCTTATTAGGATCGTATATCATGAGGGTGTCAGGTGTGAAAGCAAACGAATGGCCTGTGTTTATCTGAGCTAAACCGTGTGGTTCACCCAAACATTCACTCTCCCCAGCGTTTTTTTCCCCCGTAATAAATTGGCTAAGTCGACGTAGGGCGTTGATAATAAAGTACGCTTAGGCGCAGTTAGAGATTTCTTGCCGGGTTTTAGATGTAACCACCCTCTCCCGCTCTCTTTTTTCTCTCCTTCTCGCTCTCCCTCTCCTTTTTATCACTGCTGATTCGAAAAGCCCTTTGGAAAGATGAAGTAGGTAGAAATCAAAATAAATGGATTCTATTAAAACCGGCAATGCATCAACTGCTTGATAAAGTGATTAATAAACAGCTTAGGATGGTGATTGATTAAACTCTTTAATCAAAGTGCTAAACTGACTTAATATGGAGAGTTTCAACATGTTCAAAGTGTACATTTTCCCTGCCTAAGGTTCACAGTTGTTTATGTAACTTTTCTGAAGTGTATCCCTCAGGTCTAACCTTCAGAGAGCTGGGGCTCTGGAATGTGTAAGGATTATAAAGTATCGTGAACGGCATTTGCTGCTGAAATGTGCTCATGAATTATAGGACCTTTCCACGAGGCAACAAGTCATTTTTCAGAATTCTGAACCACTTCGCCGAGCAGGCCCTGTGCTTGCGTCCCTTCATAACTCTTTAAGCCTTAATGTGCAAAGCAAGACAGTGCAAGTCTGGAAAGTTCCGATCATGCCCATTTCAGTCGCCCCTTTAAGCCGTGATTGCTTTATTGCGTAAGGTCAGGATTTGGATGTGAAGGAGGAGGCTTATTTTTACCCTTAAGGTAGTTTCCTGTTCATAAGAAAGGAGTATATTTCATTCAATACATTTATATCTCAGTATCAGGTATCATTTTTGACACAATTAATCATCTGCTCACCCATTTAATAAGCCATCTGATTCCTAAAAGTTTGTGCAGGTAAAACACACTTTTTTCAAAACGGGTGCCCCAGAGGCCAAATAAAACCATTTTGGGAGTTGGGGTAGAGGACAAGGGAAGGGGAGAGTATGGTGACCTGAGGCCTTGGTGGAAGAGCATTCATGACCCACATTGCATCTCTGGGATGAATGTAATTCAGAGAATTCTTTTAATTCCACACACAGGTCTCCATCCAGTGCACTGTGCTGGGAGTATAGGGGCTCTAAAACCAAAAATAGCACTGCTGAACTCAAGGATCTTATGAGCTAGTGAGGCAGCTCATACAAGGTGGAGTAGGTATTTGTTTTAATAACATAGGAAGATAAAGCTTCTTATTAGGACCTAACTAAGGCCAGGGAAGTAGGGAAGACTGAAAAAGCATCAATGATAATCATGACTTGGCTTTGGAAGATGAATAGAAGGCAGATAGGAAGACAGATGCTCTGGAATGGGGCTCTTAGATGTTGTAAAAGTCATTACTCAGTAAAGCATTTTTAGGGGCCACTAAGTAATCCAGTTTGTCCAGAGGGCAGAGTTCACTTAAAGGGAAAGCAGGGCGTGACATGGTGGAAGGGGAGGGTTGGAATCACTGTGTAAAGATACTTGAAATGTCTACTTTGATTGGGTGGGGAATGGAGAGCTACTGAAAGACTTGAAATGAAGGATAGGTGGTCACCAGAACAGAGGAAGGCTGCTTATAGCAAGAACAGGTAGATTTCAATCTTAGCTCTACCACTTGGAAATGGTATGACTTTTGGGAAAGTACTTGAACTAAATGTGCATAGGTTTCCTCATTTTTTAGTTTCAGGTAGTAGAAGTGCCTACTTCCTAGGACTGTTGTTTTAGTCATCGAAGTCATCTAAAGACCTTAGAATAGTGTCAAATATTTAAGTATCCATTAGAGAGCAAGGACTCTCATTGCTACTTCCAAGAAAATTCTTCAGAGAATTAGAACTGCAATTTAGGAAACTTAAACTAGAAGGAGTTTTTAGCATCATTTGGGAAGAGGACATAGAGGAAGTAGGCAAATCTGTACACAGACTACCTTAAATCCCTCTGAGACGTATGAAGAGGACTAAAAGGAGTGTTAAAAAACAAAAATAATAAATCATCTTAATTGGTCATATTTGTGATTCTAGAGTTGGGCAGCACTGTGGACCAGAAATGGTTCAGAATGTCCACTCTACCATATTGGTCAGGCTATATTTATAGCTGGAGAAAAGGAAGTGATATTCAAAGAAGGCAGTGAGTTCCAGAGGTGGGCTGATTGGTTATGGTTTGTGTCCATCTTATTTGAACATGGCTTTGAACGACTGGCCCATTGTGATTGGCTAGTATTTGGCTACTTGTTACAAGAGTAGGTTTCAGTCTGTTTACATATCAAGTTAGGTTACAGTTCACTGTTTGCAGAGGAACTTTGGGCGAAGCTTGAAATATGTATGGAGGCAGCTTTAAGCCATGCAATTCAATTTAACAGGTGGCACCAGGATTCAGAAAGACAGAAATAGATGCGGGAGAAGTTAGGGAACATAAGCAATAAAGAAATAAAGCAAGTCAGAGATGGCCCCTACGTCAATACTGTTTTGTTTTGTATTTTTTAATATGTTAGATGTGATAAGCTTTATATTGTGCAGGACAACCAACAGAAACATTATTGGCCTCAGTAGAAACTAGGAGTCACCACCAATTAGGGGCTATCCACCTATTTAGAGCCAGTTTTCCAAAGCCTGAGGGGAGGATCGAAGAGAGGTCTGAGAGAAACCTCTGCAGGATGTCCAGATGTAGGATGAAGCTGGGCGTGGTGGCACACACATATGATCCCAGTACTTGGGAGGCCAAGACAGAAGGATCACAGGTTCAAGGCCAGCCTCAACAACTTAGCAAGATCCTCAGCAACTTAGCAAGTCCCTGTTAAATTTTTTTAAAAAATAAGATAAAATAGAGCTGGGGGTGTAGCTCAGAGATAGAATGCTTCTAGGTTCAATCTCCAGTACAAAAAAATTTAAAAAGGAAGAAGATGTAGAACAAGGATGTGGATGAAGAATCAGCAGCCAGTTAGGAATGTCTGAAGTGAGGGGCATCTTACTCCTGTTCACTCTCCTGCTTTCATATCCTAAAACCCCGTTCTGATCATATCATTCCCCTGCTTGGAATCCATCATGAGTGCCAAGTTGGCATGGGACAGTGTCTGTGTCCCTTAATCGGGTTTCTCAAAGCTGTCACTAATAAAACCTGAGGGCAGACAAGATTCAGTGAGTGTCACTAGAAGCTTCAGGACACAGAGAGAAATGCCTTGTACAAATTTCTTCATATTTTCAAGTTTTGCATTAAAAAATCATGCAAAGTTGGTATTTTATTATGAAATGTGTCCTTATTTATATACATATGGAGATACTTTTTTATTTTTGTGGTGAAATACACATAACACAAAATTGACCATCTTAATCATTTTTATGAGTACTCTTAGTAACATTAAGTACATTCATAGTGGGCGGCTATCATCAACACCAACCATCTCCGGAACGCACGTTCATCTTGTACAAATAAAACTCTGAACCCAGCTGGGCATGGTGGTGCACGCTTGTAATCCCAGTACTTTGGGAGGCGGAGACCGGAGGATCTGGGTTCA
>PVJS01010128.1:0-48733 GCA_004027185.1 Glis glis | reverse complement strand
AAAAAAAAAAAAAAAAAAAAAAAGGAAACCCTTTGGAAACATAGTGACTCTCTATTAGACACGTGTAACTAAGCATCCTAGCATCTACATACAGATTGCCAACAGATCGAGATACAGGTTTCTTTTCCTACCTGCAGCAAAGGATGGCTGATAAGCAGCAGATGACGTTGGACTTGAACATTCATTTGTTGCATCGGTGACTAAGGGTGATGCAAAACTCACTAAATTATTATAAACACTGAAATACAAAAATTATGAGACGTTTATTATGAAATATTTTACCAGATAAATGAACAAACCTGAAAAATATTATAAGATACCAGACGTTTTGCTCACATCTTATAAATGTTGGCCGGAAGGCATTCTTACCTCTGACTTTGTGTTTTCAGTTCTTTCAAGGTGGGAGTGATTTCCTGAAGCATTTCAACATGCTCTTGACTTCGAACCTGACCCATAGCCTGGACTAGTGTGAACAGCACCGTCTGAATGTTGTCTTGCCATGATTTATATTCACCCAAGAACTGCCTCACACTGTTCTCATAGGGAACATCTTCACCATCTGCCAGAGCGGCTTCTTCATCCTGGAGTCAACAGATTGATCATTAGGAAAAATGGCTTTTGCCTAAGTAATTACTCTTAAGACAGTCACCTGTTGATTAAGAGGTACCAATTATTTCAAATATCAGTATGTCTAATCTGTTTATTACAGTTCCATTTATTTTCTACTGTAACTTTGTTTCCAGCACCAAATAAAAACTCAAAAATAAATTCTAAAATTAAATTACTGTTCTATAATGATGAAGTAATTTAGCCTTTTTTGAAGACTCAGTTTCTTTACTAACTAGGCTATGTAGGATACTGGGGGGGAATGAAAAATATTTCACTCATTTTGGAGGCAAAGTACATGGGCTTGGGGGTATAGATGAGAAGAGGAAGAAAGGGTGAAAATCTAAATACTCAGACTAGGATCAAATCTCAGTGCCATTACAAGTTATATGACATTAAGTCAATCAATTTAAACCTCAGTTTCTTTGTGTACAAAAATCAGAATATTACTACCTACGACCTCTTGTGTGTGTGTGTGGGGGGGGTTTTACTGGGGATTCAACCCAAGGACTTTCTACCTCCAAACTACACCCCCACCCTGTTTTATTCTTTTTATGTTGAAACAGGGCCTCGCTAAGTTGCTGAGGCTGGCCTTGAACCTATGATCCATCTGTATCAGTCTCCCAAGTACAGGCGTGTGCCACCATGCCTGGCTCTACTACCTGTTTTTTTTTTATAAGTTGATGAAAACACAGATCAACTTAATTAGAATCAAGGTGGAGGATGTGACTTGAGAAACTTTTTGTTCACAAAATGTCACTATTTTTCTGTAAACAAAACTACTTAAAATTCTACAAGAGAGAGTGAGCTGTGTCAGTGATCGCAGTCTTACCTTAGCCATTGCTTTCAGAAGATGTTTGACATCTCCAAGCTGTCGGTTATGTCCAGTGAGTACAGTTTTTATATTATCAACAAGATTCTGGATTGTTTCACAGACTGTTTCTATCTGTTGCTCTTTCTCTGTCTGAACTGCCCTCTGAGTAGACATATCCTGGGTCAACTGTTTGTGTGCTGACAGAAGCCATTCAGAGCTGCCTATAGGATGTTCAAGACTGGTGTCCTAAATAGAATAAGCATTTATTTGATATAAGTATAAGCTGGAACGAGTCTCATCGTCAACGTCATCGTCACCACCACCACCACCACCACCACAAGATTCTACCAGTAACTTAAGCTAATACAAAGAAAACCTTAGTTGCTGGGTCTTAAATTAACTACCTAAAAAATTCAGCACATAATTTCAACAGTCTATAACATACAAAGATTTCTCACTTTTCTGCATAATCATACCAGGTATACATGCTTAAAGACCTAAAAAATATATTTGGAATGACAAAGATGATCTGCATCCAGGGCCAAAATTCACTCTAAATTAACTCTTTGAAACAAAACGAGAGCTTTCTAATATATAGCCTAATACCTTTCCACAAAATACGAACACTGAACTTAACAACTTGAAATTTCTGGACTTAATTCACCTTTCTAGCATTCATCTTGCAATAACCCTCTTTTTTGGGGGGGAGTGTCAGAATCAGGGGTTGAGTCCAGAGGCATTCTACCTCGGATTTACACCCCCAACCCCTTTAAAAAACTTTTATTAGCCGGGCGTGGTGGCGCACGCTTGTAATCCCAGTACTTTGGGAGGCAGAGACTGGAGGATCCGGGATCGTGGCCAGCCTCAGCTCTCTCTCTCTCTCTACCTAGTGAGGCCCTCTGCAACTTCGTGAGACCCGGTTTCAAAATAAAAAGTATAAAAAAATAGGGCCGGGGGTGTAGCGTAGAGGTAGAACGCCCCTGGGTTCAATCCCCGGTACCGCAAAAAAAAAAAAAATCTTTTATTTTGAAACAGGGTCTTGCAAAGTTGCTGAGGCTGGCCTTGAACCAGCGATCCTTCTGTCTTAGCCTCCCAAGTATTATAGGCATGTGCCACCATGCCTGGCTAGTGCCCCTTTTTCTACTACTCTATTTTCAGTACATCTGAATCATTGCTACATGCTATCTTCCTCCCTCCTAAACTTCCATGGTACTTTGTAGTTCTGAGAATCCTTTTTACTTTTTCATTCATTATATTATTAAATAAACAGTAACTAAAGGGCCAAGAGCAAGACTTAATCATCACTGTATCCCTCATAACAATACCCCACATATGGGACATGCTCAATAAACATAAATTGAGTGAATATACTAAGTTGACAGTATAACACTGGCCTCATTATTTTAACTACTAAGTCTCTACTTCCGCCAAGACTCACCACTCTCTGTAATAAACGAAGCTCTAACTCAGAGACTGAACTATTAAACTGTGATGCAAATGAACACATTTGCTGACACCGTTTGATGAGTTCGAATAACGCAGCATCCAGGTTTAAGGCTTCCGCAGTTCGTGTTCGTAAACTTTCAAAATGAATGATATTGCTGCAGAGAAAAGTGACCTATAAAGAGAAAAAGAACGTCACCAAAAGCGGGGGGGGGGGCAATTAATGACAAGAAAAAATACTATAGTCTCAATTCCAGAATTCAGACTAGAATTGGTCCAGAAAATGTATGATTCCTTTGAGAAACACACCAAAATTCCTATAAAGTCTGTAAATAAATGTACATTTAAAATTTTTCTCAATACTGTTAGTCTGAGATGGTCAAAAGCACCTGAGAACAATTAGGTAAATGTATCTTCTACATAATCATTTATTTTTGTGGTACTGAGGATGGAACCCAGGAGCATTCTACCTCTGAGTCATACCTCAGCTCTATTTTTATGTTTTATTTTGAAACAGGATCTCACTAAGTTGCTGAGGCTGGCCTCAAACCTGTGATCCTCCTGTCTCAGCCTCCCAAGTACTGTGATTACCGGCATTCACCATCACACCAGGCTATAATTATTTTTACATAAAAATTTATTCCATAATAAAACTGTCACCATATTTAACTACAATTTGTGTTACTGTAAAATTTCAGGAAGCATTTCTACCAGAACTTTCCTCTTTTGCTTTATTCCTGCCTAAAACTTCAAATACTATCTGGATATTTTGACAGTATTGAGCACATTTTTAGAGATATGAACAATACACTTGAATAATTCTTATCTTAAAAGGTATGTACTAAATTATTTACAGATAAGGTAATATAATATTTGGGATTTATATTAAATATGGGACAGGAAGGATGAGTAGAGAGTATAGTGAAATAAGACTTAAGTTGGTAATTATTAAACTTCTCATGGGTATATAAGGTATCGATTTACTAGTCTAATTTTGTACCTGAATTAAAATAATTTCCGCAATAGGTTTTTTTGAGAACTATTATGGGGGGAGGGAGGGAGGATATGAATATGAATGTGTATGTTAGTTCCCCCCACCTCCAATTACAATGAAGTTAATCCACAATTTCAGGCAGACCACAAAGTCATGGCACATAAGACACCTTACTGCCGGATGGAAACAATTTCAAATCTTCGGATTACTTTAGTTGTATATAAAAAAACCTTAGAAAAATATGGAATTGAAATCATGTTTACTTTCCAACAGAGGCTGAATCCACTTATTTAATATTTAAATGGGAGACGATCAGAGCCTAGGGAAATGACCAGCTACGAGCTCAGCCTACGGGTGCCAGGGGGCCTATGTGTCTAATGCTGTGAACTAGAGCGGGGCTTCTGCCCTCCCTCCTGAGAGGGAGGAGACATCACAATAACCCTTATCAGCTCTACACCCCAAGGCTGAGCTCACGGTGGTGCACGCAGTCACCGTACCTGGCTTGCTCTTTGGCTCTCTTTGAGGACGAGATTCCTTCTTTCGGCTATTGTTGCTTCAAAATCCTGTAGCACGGGTGCCAAAGCAGGGTTGGCACCACCCGCCCACTTGAGTCGCTGCTCGATACTTGCTTCAAGGGCTGCTAGTTTCTCCTATAAAAGCCAGCAGAATCTCCATGAACATTTACAAGAGTCTTCACTTCCTATCTGACAAGCATTTTATATAATGTAAGAGATTCAAAAGCAGCAGCATAGGGCATATGTCACTTAGAATACATCTTTTAACAGCTTCATTTTGGAATTCATCCTGGTTTCACTTTAAATATTTAAGGCCAAACATGTCTGGGGAGGGAAACACTGGCTTTCAGTTTATTGTCTTACAATCTGGAGAAGATTCATTTTTTTCTCTTCTTTTCTTCCTCTTTCTTTTGTCTTTTTTTTTTTTTTGCGGTACCGGGGATTGAACCCAGGGGGGGCATTCTACCTCCGCGCTACACTCCCAGCCCTATTTTTTTATACTTTATTTTGAAACCGGGTCTCACGAAGTTGCGGAGGGCCTCACTAGGTAGAGAGAGAGAGAGCTGAGGCTGGCCGCGAACCCAGATCCTCCGGTCTCCACCTCCCAAAGTACTGGGATTACAAGCGTGCGCCACCATGCCCGGTTCCTTTTGTCTTTTCATATGACAGTGCTGGAGACTCTCATTTTTATTTTTAAATTAAACAAAAATAGGCCTAGCTCATGGTATATGCTCATAATCCCAGCTACTTAGGAGGGTGAGGAAGGAGGATCGAAAATTCAAACCCAGGCTCAGCAACTTAGTGAGACTGTCTCTAAGTGAAAATAAAATTACAAGGGCTGGGGATAGAGTTCACTGTTAGAGGACCCTTGGATTCAATCCCCAGTACCAGGAAAAATTAAAGGGCAAGTCTGGCATGGTGACGCACTCCGATAATCCCAGTACTTGAGAGGATGAGACAGGAGGACTGCAGGTTCAAAGCCAGTCTCAGCAACTTAGTGAGACCCTGTTTTCAAATAAAAAATAAAAAAGGGCTGAAGTATGGCTCAAGGGTAGAATGCCCCTGGGTCCAATCGCCAACACCACAAAAAGTGGAGAGGGAGGGGGAGGGAGTGTGGTTCAGTGGTAGAATGCATACTTGGCACCAATGAGTCAGTGGGTTAAAAACAAAACACTTGACAGGTGTGGTAGCGCACACCTGTAATCCCAGTACTTGGGAGGCTGAGACAGGAGGATTGCAGGTTTGAGGCCAGACACAGTAACTTAGCAAGTCCCTTTTTCAAAATAAGAAATAAAAGACTGGGGTGTAAATTGGAGGTAGAATGCCTCTAGGTTCAATCCCCAGCACCAAAAATAAAAATAAAAAGCCCCAAAACACTTTCTATACCAAATTCTTACTAAGCTAAATGTGCTATCTCTAAAGATAATTCCTTTATATTATGACTGTGAAAAATAAAAGTCAGAATACCATGAATTCATAAGTTTATGAAAAATGGTAAAAATTGTGACAAGGAAAGTTTTATATATAACAAAGCTATTGCATTATTTTAGGAGGCGGCAGTATAAACCCTCCCCCTCTTCTTTCAAATACACATACCTCTAAAATCAAAAAGGACAAGAATTTATTCTTTTGTTTAGTACTGGGGATTGAACCCAGGGGTGTTCTACCTCTGAACTACACCCCGAGCCCTGTTTAATTCTGTACTTGGAAACAGTTGCTGAGGCTGGCCGCGAACCTGCGATCTCCCTGTCTCAGCCTCCCAAGTACTGGGAATTACAGGTGTGTGCCACTGTGTCTGGATACGAATTAAGTCTATTTTTTTAACTTTTTTGTAGTGGAGGTTGAATGCAGAGGCATTCTACCTCCAAGCTATACCTCTAGCCCTATTTTATTTTTTATTTGGAAACAGGGTCCCACTAGGTTACTGGGAGCCTCACTAAGTTGCTGAACCTGGCCTTGAACCTGTGATCCTCCTATCTCAGTCTCCCAAGTACTGGGATTATAAGTGTCTGCCACCACACCTGGCCCGAATTAATTCTGTTAAGTTGAAAACATACCTTTATTCTTGACTAATATACTATGGAGAAAGGTTATTTCAATCTTCAAACTTCAAAAAAGTTTCATAACAAAATTTTAAATTTTTACGTGATACCCTTAATTTTCCACTACTATTAATTTATGCAAACAGAAAACAATGTCACTACTGAGTATGAGGTATAAGAAGACACACAATATGAAGATACACATAAACTTCATTAAGACTAGCTTCTCTCCTTTAAAAAATAAACTATTTAGCTGAAATATTTAGTTTTAAATATTTAACTAAAGAATTACAGTCAATAATTATCACTTAGGAAAATGTTCTGCTGCCTTGGACATCACAAAATTCCATTATCTACATGATAAGAGTAAGAAGTGCCCAAGCTTCTTAGATATTGTAATACACCAGTATAACTGCTTATGTACATTTCAGTAAACAAGTAAGTATTCAAAGTTTTCCGATCATCAAGTTTCTCTTAATGTATTAAGGAACAGCAATTATCAAATTCATTAAATACCTGAAATATTATGTTTGTACTCCTGTTTCAAAACAGAATTACTGTAAGATTCAATTATCTTTGAGGGTAAGAAATAAAAGATATAAATGAAAAAATGGAAGTGAAAAGCCAAGCATGGTGGCGCACTTGTAATCCCAGTACTTGGGAGGCTGAGACCAGAGGATCCGGGTTGGCGGCCAGCCTCAGCTACTTAGTGAGACCCTGTTTCAAAATAAACAATAAAATAGGGCTGGGGGTGTAGCTCGGAGGTAGAATGCCCCTGGGTTCAATCCCCAGTACCGGGAAAAAAAAAGGTGAAAAAGGATTATGCTCTTGGCTGAGAAGCCAAGGATATACATATGGATACACTGAAGGACACTAACAATCAGATGTGCCATGAGGAAGAGCCGAGGACACGACGCACCTGCACGGTGGCAATTGACGTCTCGATCTGACTCAGAGTGTGCAGCTTCTTTTTCATGCTTGTCAGGATAGCTGACCGAGGTGGAGGTGTGACTGACATGGCTTGTGGTCTATTGATAAGCAGATCTTCATGCTGCCACTGTTCAAAGAAAAAGTTACACACTAATACCAACACGAAAAAACAATTTAGATAAATAAGAGAAGGGAGTTGTGAGTTAAGACTGAAGGAAGAGAAAATCCAGCTGCAAGTCAGGTGTGGTGGTGCATGCCTGTAATCCCAGCTACTGGGAGGCTGAGGCCAGCCTGGGCAATAGCAAGACCCTGTCTCAAAATCAAAATCAAAATCAAAATCAAAAGGGCTAGGGGTGTAATTCAGGGGTGCTCTCAAACACTGAGCACCCCTGAGTTCAATCCCCAGTACCTCAAACCAAACACAATCCCTGCTTACCTGAAACATGGCAATGTGCAGCTGAACCCGCTGCAGGCTCGTCTTACAGGAAGAAATGCTGGTCTCCAGCCTGCGCACGAGGTCGTGCTTCTTCCAGGCAGTGTCGTAAGAACTTGCTAACACGGTTGCCCTGTTCATGACCAACTGAGAGAACTTCCCGACCTGGATGTTGTGCTCCACCGCTTTCTTACACAGATCATCAACCGAAACCTTGCTTTCAGCACCGAAGTCCTTTGCCTCTACTTGAGCAATGATGTCTACACCCAAGGCACTGATAAAACTGCACAGCGTGAGTCCCAGGGCTTGGTTCGGGAGTCCTATCAAGAGCTGCCTCACAAAGTCGGCTGTGAAGGCCTTGATAGGCTTGGCCATTTGGTCTTCACTGAAACAAGAGTTTCTAAAAAGGGTTTTCACATTGACAATCTGTACAGGTCCATTCGCAGTATTCTGATCTTCAAGTGAACTAGATCCTGAAAAAAGAAAACTTTGAGTTATTTTATACAAAAATAAGATACATTAATAATGCTACTTATTTAATGTACTCAAGTTTTTATGAATGCACAATTAAGTGTTCTCCACTATGCCCCTGTTGAAGTACTAAACAACTAAACCTAGCAAGTATAAAGACAGAATATTACCTGACAATGTTTTAGAAAAGGTACCACAGAGCCTGAAGAACTCCTTAATTGTCTGCAGTCTTTTTAGAAAGAAAATTTCTTCTAGCACCTGACGGTGATTATCATCATCAAAAAAATTAACTTGAGTACTCCTGGCTTCCCTTATGATGTCGATCTTTCGCCAGGCTACAGGAATTTCCATCTTGTTTAACTATATAAATCAAAGAAAAGAAAGTTCATTTCCCCACTGTGCCTACACTGAATGACTAGTGTTTTGCACTGACTCATAAAAATGAGTCGATATTTACCTTTTCAACTAATAAGCCAAAAGCAGTCTCGACCTGGGCAAACATGCCATCAAATGCTACCAAAAGCATCTGGCCAGCTGACATCTTTGGTGTTTCATCAACTGAACCGTTTCTTGGTTGGATTAATTCACCATACTGAGCGTGCAGTATTCTAGGGAAAAAGAAAAAAAAAAGAGTTAAAACCCTGGCTGAAGAGAAATGCATTTGGGGGAACACAAAAAGCCAGTATTCCCAGAACTAGTGTGCCAAGTCTAAAAAGAAAGTCTTCTGGCATTTAGGAAGGAATGCTGTGATAAAATGGTATTTAGTGTCAGTCACAATGTGAAGCCAATGGTTCCAACTGAGTAATTGTTCATGTGATTAAATTGTATGAAAACTTGAATTATGACTTTTAAAAAATTACTACATAAAATATTAGCCATACTTTATACTCAGATTATGAAATAATATAAATTCCCATAATGAAGAATGTCAAGAATAACACAATTCTAAGTTGGTAGACTTAGTAAATTGTTAGGTAAGTTAGAATTACAACCATATGGTAGAAAAAACTATATAAAACTAAGGTTAACAAGAATTTCAACCTTTTCTTTTTCGGTACTGGGGATTGAACCCAGGGGCATTCTACCTCTGAGCTACACCCCCAGCCCTATTTTTTATCCTTTATTTTGAAACCGGGTCTCACTAAGTTGCAGACACCTCACTAAGTAGCTGAGGCTGCCTGCGAACCTGGATCCTCCCATCTCAGCCTCCCAAGTACTGGAATTACAAGCGTGCGCCACCACGCCCGGCTCAGCATCGAACTTTTTAAGTATTACTAGAAATTTGATAAAGCTTTTATGCAAATAACCCAAATCACTATTTAACTAGTAACTGTTTATGCTAGCATAAATTATATTTTTCTTTATTGTATGACTAAAACAACTAAAAAGAAACATGAGAAAATTGGAAATTTTGAAATGCAATGTAATTAACATTAAGGAATTATTGATACATTTTTTTTGAAATAATAGCACCAAGGTCAAAAACTGTTTATATTTCACATTTCCTGTATTATTTAAGCATAAAAAATAGCTTCAAAATAACAATGTAAATAAGACTGATGTTCATAATGCCATTCTTTCTATGTCTATCTTTGAAATTTCCCATTAGGGGAAACATGGTGACATAGCTCACGTCTACTCCCACAATTATACTCTCTGTAGTGAATCAAACATCAAATGCCACAGAGAGAGATCCTCAGTCCCTAGGGACAAAGGAGCTTAGGGCTCAGGTCTGGGCATAACACATGTCTAGAGGAACTACTCAACCTAACAACTTCCAAAGTCAAACTGCCTTTCTGGATTAAAAAGATAAATATAACTGTTCAATATCTTAACTTCTAAAACAAACTAATTTAAAAGTATTCACCTGAAATGAGATGTATTCCACCAGCCAAGTAAACTATGTCAGATGCCTACCATGGAATCTTTTGTGGGTGCATTACTATGGCAGTAAAAAGAGTTGCATAAAGCTACCTATGCAGGTGCACACAAAAGTGAGTGCTTGTATACCTAGAAATCCAAGTATGTACTATGACTGCACCACTGTCCACTTCATGGTGCTGCTACTGCACTGTAAGTATGCATAAAACTAACACTGGAAGAAGAATGAAATATGTGCAAGACCTTCCTACATTTTTATAGATATCTTCTTCCAGTAAAGCTATAATTACTTTAAAATAAAGGGTTTTCTTTAAAAAGGTATGTGAGCTGGTTATGGTGGCACACGCTTGTAATCCCAGTACTTGGGAGGCTGAGACAGGAGGATCGCAGTTCAAAGCTAGCCTCGGCAACTTAGTGAGGCTCCCCGCAACCTAGTGAGACCCTGTTTCCAAATAAGAAATAAAATATGGGGGTGTAACTTGGAGGTAGGATGTATCTGGGTTTAATCCCCAGTACCCCCCCCCAAAAAAAAGGTATGTGAGCTGGGTGTGGTGGTAATCTCAGTACTTAGGAGGCTGAGACAGGAAAATTGCAGGTCTGAGGCCAGCCTCAGCAACAAAGCGAGACTCTCAGCAATCCAGTGAGACCCTGTTTCAAAACAAATAATAAAAAGGGGCTAGGAGTGGTTCAGAGGTAGAATGCCCCTGGGTTCAATCCCTAGTACCACGGGGGGAGGGGGGGAGATGTGTCATATATATATATATATATATATATATATATATATATATATATATAGTGTGTGTGTGTGTGTGTGTGTGTGTACGTACTGGGGGGGGTATTGGGATTGAATCCAGAGGCATTCTACCTCCAAGCTCCACCCCCAGCCCTTTTTTTAATTTTTTGTTTTAAAACAGGGTTTTGCTAGGTTGCTAAGAGTTTCGCTAAATTGCTAAGGATGGTCTTGAACCTGTGATCCTCCTGTATCAGCCTGCCAAGTACTGGGATTATAGGCATGTGCCACCATGCCCGGCTTGAATGTTTATAAGCAATTATTTTGATCCAAAAAGTAAAAGCAAAAGTTAAGAGTTTAGAATCCCTTCCTCTGGCTGACCCATCATAGCTAGCATTCACTTGCCTGGCAACATCAATGTAATGAGTATGTGTTTCCTCTTCGAGTCCCATAGCTGCATTTCTTAAATAAGCTTGAAGAGATTCAACTAGAGTCTGCAGAGGAACACCGTCAGTTGTCTGCTCAATGAGACTGTCCAGTTCATGAAGCATACTTTCTAAGGTGTATTCCCCTTTCATTAAACATCTAAGTGCTTCTGGAAATATGATTTGCCGGAAATTTGAATTCAATTCCTATAAATAGGTGAGAAACATATTTTAACGTCTTCTGACTTTAGAAAAGTTATACATTTTGAGACGTAGTGCCATAAATGAAAACGAAACTTATGCAATCATAATCAAGTTATGGCTATAAACCTCACACTGATGTTTATTTTAAATGATCCCTTAAGTAACATACAAAGGGGGAGGTCGAATTATTCTTCTGGATTAAAGATATGAGGAAGACAATGCTTAGTATCTAAAATAAACTTATAAAATTTAAGATAAGTTAAATGTGTTCACCTGCAGTGAAGTGTATACTCCATTGGCTAAGTGAACTGCCTCAGACGCTTCCATGGGGTTCGGGATGTCTAAGTCCTGTGGCACCAGGTGGCACTGCTTCAATAGCTGCACCAAGCAGGTGACATTCCCACTCATGCTGCAGAGCTCCTCCAAGAACCAGGCTCCATCTCGAGAAGTCAGATCAACCAGCTGCTCCCCAGCACTGGAAGCCGCACCTTCCATCATCAGGTTCCGTCTAAATGAGAGAAACACTTGTAGAGTGAAACTAACTCAGCAGCACGCTCCACAGAGGAGACGTCAAAACCCAAAAAGAAAGGAGGCAGCTCTAAAGCAGGGCAAGACTGAGGGAAGGAAAATGGCATCTTAAGTTTGGAATTAAAAACCCAACACATGAAACCTCAACAAGCATCAATGTTTTTAGGATAATGAAAGGTCCAGAATGAGGTTAGCTAACTCACCTTGTAAGGGTACAGAGGGCAGAAATAATGACACTTGCTAGACTCAAAGACCCTTCTTCTCCATTCTCATGAAGGAAAACTTTGATGCAACGTTCAATCTCTTTCAGCTGATCTTCACAAACTGGCACGGTGACAGCTTCTTGTTTCAGGCGCTCCACTTGTCTGATAAGTCTGCTGTTCATGTCCGCCGCATAACGCTGCAGGGTCACTTCAGTGGCAGTGATGAACTGACATACTGCTGGAGGTGGCTGAGGGGCATACTGCATTTCATATCTATAAAATAAAAAGAGATGCTAGTTTATAACATTAACATTTCTGCTAATTAAAGTTCATGCTTTACAAAATTCTGCACAAGAGTAACTACATTCTATCCTCAAAGGTATCATTCATTCCATTTCAAGATCAAGCCTCAAGAGCTTACGCAACTTCCTAAGGTGACTCGTTAAGTGAAACAACCGATGTCTGAGTCTCACTATCCTTCAACCAATCCCACCATTCTTATACTGGCATATATTTTAATTCATTAGGAAAAATATTTTGTCTTACACGGGAAACCAGGAGTTCAAACTCTCAACACAAAGACAAAAGTAACTCCGTTTAAATTCTATCAATTAACCATTTCTTTCAGAAAAACAAAATACAAATACAATTTAAAAAGTGAACAACTTTGCATCTAACCCCAATGAGAAATGAAGATAATGCAATGGTTTCAACTTACTTCCTGTAGAGTTCTTGACAGCGCTCCACTGTGGTATTACAAATGAGTTCTTCCATCCAGGTCTTCCACTGTTCGATTCGATGTTTCTGAAATATGGCTTTTGGATACTGCAGAGCGACCGTTGCATAGTGATGGAGCTGTTCCAGACAGCCGCGGAGCACTGAGCGCCTCTGCTGCAGAAGAGCGCTAACCTCCCCCTCGAGCTGCTCACACTGGCTAATCAAGTGTGCCTGGCCAGCATTCTGCAGAAAGGCTGTTGCTGGCACATAGCTTGGGGGACCTTTTGGTGGAAGATAATAATAATCACAGTGAAGCCATTACAAGCCAGCAGTCAGTCACTGAAAGAGAGAATAAACCAGAGACCCCCCACCCCAAACACACAGTTATAGAAGTCACATGTATATTTAAAATAAGTCAACCCATACCAAGGTCCATCTGTGTGCTTATCTCCTGAAGCAAACTTGCAAGCTGTGTTGCTTCTAAGTTATTGAATGCAGCCTGATAATGGGTTATCCACTGTTCAAATTCATTCAGCTTCACCTGGATGGCTTCCTGAACAGCTCGTTGCTGAGTCTGTAGTTGAGTGTGTTCAGAATACCTAAGCAGGGGGAAATGAACAAATCCAAAGATCACTTGCTGCTCTTTCTTCTACACACTTCAATAAGCTGGACTTTGCTCAGACTGGGACCATCTGCTCAGCTCCTTTTCAATCCTGAGGGCCCTGCTCAAATGTCCCTTACTCCTCTGGTTTTTTCTGACCCTATAATTCCCTCAACTATGTTCCCAACATTTTAAATAAAATGCTATCACATCTGCCAGGTTTTGAAAGTTCCTTGAAGATTAAAAGAATGATGCTTGACAAATCTGTTTGGTCTGAAAGCCTCATGCAATGCATGGCACGTGTACATTCAACTATCCTTTACTGAGCACCTGCAAAGTAAAATTCATTCACTTAAACTGCTCTATTTAATGCTTTTTTAAAAAAAACTGAGCCAAATAGATAAAACAACTGCCACGGCACAAGTGAATAAAGACTCAGGCACAATTGGGGAGAGAACACCCAAATTCCAGATTTTCTGAATCCAAGTGTTCTAACTACTATACCCACCTATCTCTCATAACCAGTCACACATTTGAGTATAATAAAGCAGATGATTTAAGTAATATGCTTATTAAGTAGCACTTTGAAGTTGTAGTCCTTGAGAGTTTATATAGATTTTGAGTTGCTATAATAATTCTAATCCAAATTAACAATGTTTACACAAATAGGAAAATTTTCCTTAAGGGCATGCTATTGAGAAGTAAGAATTCAACACTGTTTAAACCTGTGTTGTAGAGTGTGAGAGGGATGATCCACTCCTTCAGCTCCTTCTAGAAACTCGATTTCCTCCAGCAGTTTGCCCTGCAGTTTTTCCACATCTGTCAGTTGCTCTTGCAAGCTGAGGTATTCGTCTAAGCTGCTGTCCAACTTGGGAAGCACAACCAGCATCTCATCCCTATTCTTAAACCAGTTCACCTGTAAAAAGGTATTCCAGTCAGGAGGATTCTCACAGGGTCACCTGTGCAATACGATGATGTCTGTCAGAAGAATCATGGAAGAAGGACATTCTGAACCTATTATTCTACCTAAATCTCAACAGAACCATGAAGGGATGATGATGTCACCCCCATTTTACAGGCAAAGATAACCTACGCATTCAAGTTCACACAGCCATAAACTGACACTCAATTCTATAGTACAATGCAGTTACCACCACACCACAGAGAACAGGATTAGCATCTTTTGCTAATCCTGATGGGGAGGGAAGGCTGTTCAATTAGAAAACACTTGCAAAGGAATATGAATGTAACTGTGTTTTTGTGTGAGAGCATTGCCTAATAAAAACATGACACCAAATTCCCATATTTAAATGCCTTTTAAATATACATCACAAACTTACAAAAATAAAATTTTAGAGAAACAATTTTACTCAACTTTTTAATGGACATGTTTACTCTATTTACAAAAAGATGACGATGACTTATTATATCACGGGGCTTCACCTTAATTTCAGCTACTCTGGAAGAAAAGAGGCTGCGGGTAATCTCGCGCTCCATCTCTCGCTTGCTCTGCTTGCTCTCCGCCTGCTGGCCACCTCCGCCATACACAGCACCAGCAAACCCGGCCTCACCCCCTGCCGTCCAGTCCACCAAGGGGTCATACACGAAGGCCTCCAGCAACGTCAGCAGAGTCTCTCTGCCACGCCGCATGATGTGCAGAACCTGGTTCAGAAGAATTTTAAGTGTCTTGCCACGAGTTTCCTCATTCAGATACACATATTTTTTCATTCCACAGGTTTTGATCATTTAACAGGTATATTAAGAGGTAAAAGAGAAAACAGCATACCTGCTCACAGGAAAGCCTAAAAACACCTTCTACTCCAGTTACACCCAATGCTGTTTCAATGTTTTGTGTCATTCGAAAAGGTACTTTCTCAGGAACTCTAAGACTTTTACCTTGAAGAGACAAATCATTATATTTTTGCCCTTTCACCAAAAAATATTGACCATCATATAAATGTAAAAGTCCACTTTTATTTTACCTTTTTCAAAGCAAACATTGTAATCTATGTGAACCACTTCTCCAGTCGTCATATCTATGAGAACATTATCCAGATGTCTATCTCCAAGGCCAATGATGTATCCCACCATGGACATGACCGCAGTAGATCTTGCGTAAGACTACAGAGGAGGTGAGGGCGCAAGTTAACATCATTAGCAAATCTCCCTCCAACATGGACTTGATGCTCGAAAATTTTAATATCTCGTAACTCTTACAAATAAAAAACACTCCTCAGCGCTGCTGCATGTGGCTAAGCAGGCCCTGCACCATGTGACTGTATATAACACGGTGGTCCTGGCTGGTTCTAATCATTATCAGAATGCCAGATTTCAAAACAAACTTTCCTTCTGCCTCTTGAGTTTTATCCCTTTATAAATTTTGTATTCTCTTTTCCATGTCATCCATAACCACCTTCTACTATGCCCTTAGACAGTCATAGCTGTGCCATTTTAACTGTAAGGAGTCAAACATGGGTCTCAAACTACCAAGTGTGAAGGCCCAGAGGGAGAAGGAGAAGGAGGGCAAATAAGAAAGGTACGAGAGAAGGAGCTGGCCAAATAAATAATATTGATTAGAGTCCAAACCAAAGTGCCTGTATACCTGTGTGACTCTCCACCACTCGTCTGGCGTTGTGCAGGATGACCACAGCTCTTTGGCCAAGAGATTTGGGGGTGTGGCCTCCATTAACTCCTCTAACACAGCCTTCATCACATGGAGGGGCCAATCCCGACGGGACACATCCAGGCTAAGTCCAACTGTCTTCAAAGCAGGGCCAATTTTACTATAATAAAGTTCGCTAGGACGGGGTACAATTCCAGGATTCTGAGGAGTTTGGTAGGAATCTTGGGCCTTCAAAAAAAAAAAAAAAGTATTTTAAACAGAAATGATTATAAGAATAAAGATTACTTTGAATGTAAATTTTTTTTTTGTAGTGCTGGAGATTGAACTCAGAGGCATTCTACCTCCAAGATACACCTTCCACCTTATTTTTTTTTTAATTTTATTTGGAAACAGGGTCCCGCTAAGTTGATGTGAGCCTCACTGAGTTGCTGAGGCTTGTTTCGAAACTGTGATCCTCCTGTCTCAGCCTCCCAAGTACTGGGATTACAGGCGTGCGCCACCACACCTGCTGTAAATTAGTGTTTTTAAATATACTTTTTTTGGTATGAAGACTGCACTAAGGAGCATTCTACCTCCGAACTACATACTCAGCCCTATTTTATTTGAAAACAGGGTCTCACTAAGTTGCTGAGGCTGGCTTTGAACCTGCAATCCTCCTGTCTCAACCTCCTAAGTACTAGGATTACAGGCGTGCGCCACCACAGTTGGCTAAAAACTACTTCTTCAGTTGCATTCTCTACCTACTCAGCTAAATTCCATGTACAAAGCAGCCAATTCTTCTGGACTATGTATTTTTCTTATAATCTGCACCTTTCTATTAATTAGGTACTACTTCTTCATTGAAAAGTTGGTCTCCTATAACTTCTCTTCAAGTTCAAAACTCAAAATCCAAGTTGTATGTGTGCACGCGCGCACTCGGGGCAGGGTACAGTACTGGGGACTGGACCCAGGAATGCTGTACTCTGGCCTACATACAACCCTATCCCTCTTTATAATTTTACTTTAAGACAGGGTCTTGTTAAGTTACCTAGGCTGGCCTCAAATTTGGAGCCTCCGAACTCAGCCTCCTGAGTAGCTGGGATTACAGGCACATACCACAGGGTTGCTGCATGTGGCTGCACCACACTTGGTAAATATTCTTCTTTGTAATATGTAATTCAGTTCTTAAAACTATAATTCATAATCCACTTATGTATAATTTCATTCTTCACTGATGGCTTAACCATCAATATAAAATTAACGATAAATACTGAGAAATATGTTACATAAAAGTTTAGATAGCCCTTCTCTAATTCTTTTTTTCTCCCCCTTAATAACATACTCTACCACTGAGTTACACCCCTAGCCCTATTGCCTATCTTCAATTTACCCTTCCATAATTGTTCTGCAGGCTCCTATGCCCACTTTTAAAACTTGACTCCTGGGACTAGAGGGTGTAGCTTAGTGGTAGAACACATATTCTCATGCATGAGGCCCTGGGTTCAATCCCCAGCACCACAAAATATTAAAATTCTAGCCTTTTCTTATACCTCTCAATTTAGAAGCATTTTCTTTAACTAGATTTGGGATCCTGAGGTTGGGGCTATACAAATTTATCTTAGTATCCTTAGCACTTTGTACTGATTCCTGGTGTATTAATTACTCAGATACTTGGTTGAAATGTATTCTAAATTAAACTCCTAGTCTAAAAGTGTAACATTCACAGGTACAAAACTGGATGTCATGGTGATTAACTCTACATTTAAAATTACTTCTTGCTAGGCATGGTGGTACATGCCTGTAATCCCAGTACTTGGGAGACTGAAACAGGAGAATCACAAATTAGGGGACAGTCTCAGCAACACAGCGAGACCCTATTTCAAAAGAAAAAATAAAAAGGGCTGGGGGTGTAGCTCGGAGGTGGAATGCTCCCAGAACCCACACACACACACACACACACACACACACATACACACGTAAGCTACTTCTTGTTTACATTTTAAAAGAACCCAGGTTTTAAAGCTTTCTATTATTTACAAACACACACACACACACACACATAAGCTACTTCTCATTTACATTTTAAAAGAACCCAGGTTTTAAAGCTTTCTATTATTTACAAACACACACACACACACACAAGCTACTTCTCATTTACATTTTAAAAGAACCCAGGTTTTAAAGCCTTCTATTATTTACAAACTTAATTTAAAACACCTTAGTAAGCCCAATAAAAGCATTAAGATAGTAAGCATCAAATTACTGAGAGATTAACAATCATACATCCTCCCTCCAATTAACTCAATGTCATTTTTCCTGCCTCTCTGTGTGCATGTGTGGTACTAGAGATTGAACCCGGGGTTACTTTAGTTCTGAGTGATGCCCCAGCCTTATTTTATTTTTTATTTTGAAACAAGGTCCCATTAAGTTACCATGTGAACCTGTGACCCTCTTTTCTAAGCCTTTCAAGTACTAGGATTACAGGTGTTTGCCACCAAGCCTGGCCTTTTCTGCTGCTTAAAGGTTTATTTTTATAAAATGTGCCTTACGTCAGGTGTGGTGGCACACGCCTGTAATCTCAGTACTTGAGAGGCTCAAGTAGGAGAATCACAAGTTTGAGACTAGCCTCAGCAACATAGAGAGACTCTCAGCAACCTAGCAAGACCCTGTTTCAAAACAAAAGAAGAACTGGGGGTATAGCTTAGAGGTAGAATGCCCCTGGGTTCAATCCCCAGTACCCCCACCACAAAAAGTGCCTCAAAAACACTTCCTAAGGACTTCAAGTCTTTTCCTACTTTAACCCTTTATAAACATGTAAAACTATTCAAGTACAGTAAGTCTAGAAATATTTCACATAACCACAGCAAGAGACTGATATGTGTGTGTGTGTGTGTGTGTGTGCGTGTGTGTGTTTATGAACATCCAATCAAATAAAAGCACAAGTATATTTTAATTTTACTCAACCTTCTGTGCTTGCAAGGCAGCTTCCCGCTGTTGCCATCTTTTGTAAAGACCAAATAAGGGCGTGGCACCATCCACCCACTGGATCAGTCCCGACCTTGTTCCTAGTGGTGTTACAGAATAGTGTCTTGCATGGAAACGGGGTGTTTCCTGCCGATTAATTGTAGCAAACATGGTATTCACGATAGATAAGAATTGCATTATTCTTTCATCCAGATGTAAATCCTCCAGTCCTATGAAAACAAAATTAAAGTTGGAGGGCAGGTGACCAAATAGGGTTGGGAGAATACCACCTTCTGTGTTTTTTCAAACTTCAATAGCATAATGAGGCACACTTGAGAGGATTAGAGAATTCTATTCAGTGACAAGATAGTAGTAGCATTACTAGTTGTACCTCAGTTGTTCTGCTCGTACAAATCATATGCAAGGAGGGAATGGGAATCTTACTGCATAGCATCTAACCACTGCCACTCAAAATCACATAGGGTACAGGATACTCTAGCTAGTAACATGACAAATAGAAATTCACATACAACAGCCCCCCTCCTCACACACACAATTAATAACATGACTAACACTTGTCTTAAAAACAGAGTTAGTTTTCAACCCTACCTTTGAACAGGTAAGGATAGCTCTTCCCATCTGATCCCAGAAAGAGAAGTTTCTTGGGCTTGGTTTTAGTTGGTAAGATTGTGATGGTTCCGCCCACACTGTGGATTGTGACTGTGTCTCTGGCTGAGACTTCTCCAGGAAGAGCAATCTCAGTGTTAGTCATGGCAGCCAACCACGGACTGATTTCTTCAAGACGTAGGATGTAACTTGCACGTTTCTGTGCTCTCTGTTGCAAACTCAGCATTATCTGTACTCATAAAGTGGAAAAAACAAGTCTATATTATGATTACACATTTTCTTCCATACTGAATTTGCCATAAAAGTAAATATAACCCTCCCAAATACCTGCTGTTCTAGCTTCTACATTTGACATCTGGGCTTTGGCTGCCTGGGAGGGAAACAATGAACGGGATTCCTGCTTTGTTAAGACCCCTCTATCCAAATAAGCAGAGAAATCAGAAGACAGAAGGAAAGTACTGCTGTGGTCACCATGTTAGGGACTTTTAGGAAACTATTTTTCCAATGTTGATCAATGTCTAAACAATACCAAAACAACCAATTCAGTCCTGGCAGCAGAACAAAAGATACAGCCAGGAGTTGTCTACCAGGTAGACACACCCTTAAGCAGCCATTTGCAAAGTTACTGATATTAAATTACAAGAAAAATGAGGCTCAATCTATCCTTACCACATTGAAGGAAAGAAATTAAGTAGAGATTTAACAAAACTTAAGAAAGCAGAGAAATGAGAATTTTCTTCTTCTTGGTGGTAATAGGGATTAAACCCAGGGGCACTGTACCATTGAGCTACAGCCCCAGCCCTTTTTATTTTTTATTATGAGATAGGGTCTCAGTAAGTTGCCAATGCTGGCCTCAAACTTGCGATCCTCCTGCCTCAGCCTCCTGAGTAGCTAAGACTACAGGCATGCAACACCATGCCCAGTGGTTAAGAAAAATTTTAACAGAAATGACAGTTTAGAGCTCTACCCACCTGAAGTATGCAGAAAAACACCATGATCCCTTCTAATAACCATAGGAAACAACAGATCACAGGTACAGTTACTTCCCTATTTGTAGCTAACTCAATCTGCACCTGAATCAACACACCACAGCTCTGCTTTTATGTGCACAACTTTACAGCAATCTTTAGCAGGGCTTTGTTCATTAAAAGAAAAAAAGAACTGGAAACACTCCAAGTATCAAATGACAGAAGAATGGATAAACTGCAGTATTTTCACATAATGGATCCTTGTTCAGTCACACAGAAAACATGGATGAATCATTAAATAAAACCTTATACTGATTCCAAGAAAACCAGTAGTAAACTGATACAGTAAAAAAAACAAACAAAAAAAGCACACATACACATACAACACACGCATGTACGCGCATGCATGCACAAACCCAGAGATTTTACACAATAAAGTTCAACAGACAGAAACTAAATATCTCATCTAGAATTGTACCAAAAAACAAAAACTTCTTTAAAAAGCAATGATTAATTAAAAATTCAGAAGAGTAGTTAGAGGGAGGGAGACATAACTAGGGAAGGACAAATGAGACTTCAAAGTTTTATTTCTTTAGCTAATTTTATGTTTTTAGCTAACAGCTAAAAGGGAAAGGAAACATAGGTATATTTAATTTTTTAAAATTATTCTTCAAAACATAGTCATAATTTTTTCCTTTATGATTTACTTTATATATAAATACACAAACACAGGTTTTAAGAAGTATTCTTCCAGCCAGGTGTGGTGGCACATGACTGAAATCCCAGTACTTGGGAAGTTGAGACAAGGAGGATTACAGGTTCAAGGCCAGCCTCAGCAACTTAAGTGAGGCCCTAAATAAGTTAGAGAGAACTTGTTTCAAAATGAAAAATAGCCGGGCTTAGTGGTACACACCTGTAATCCCAGTACTTGGGAGTCTGAGACAGGAGGATTGCAGGTTCAAGGCCAGCCTCAGCAACTTAGTGAGACCCTGTTTAGGGGGGAAAAAAAAAGGAAGGGTGGGGATGTAGCTTGGAGGTAGAACCCTCCTAGTTTCAATCCCTAGTACCAAAAAAAAAAAGGGTTGGGGGTGTAGCTCAGAGGTAGAATGCCAATGGGTTCAATCCCCAGTACCACCACCCCCCAAAAAGTGTCTTCTTCCTGTCTCTTCTGGGTTTCTTATTTGTTTTGTTTTCGTGGTGCTGGGTATTGAAGCCAGGGCCTTATGAATGCTAGGCAAGTGCTCTCTCAATGACCCACACCCAGTCCCCCTACTTGTTTTACTAAGAGAAGACAAAGAAGCAAGAAATTGGTCTTGGACCATAGCACTCCAGAGTTTGCGGTAGGGCGCACATAATAAACTTCATCTTTCATGTTAGTTTTCTTGTCTTATACTTCTAGGTATTTCCTCTGAATTTAGAAGTTCTGGCTCTATCTTTTATTTTTACATTTCTTTCATCATGTATTTTTTTGGTACTGAGGATTGAACTCAGGGGCATTCTACCTCTGAGCTATACCCCCAACCCTATTTTCTTCTTATTTTGAAACAGGATCTCACTATGTTGATGAGAGTCTCGCAACTTGCTGAAGCTGTCCTCAAACCTGCAATCCTCCTGTCTCATCTCCCAAGTACTGGGATTACAAGCATGGGCCGCCACACCTGGCTCATCATGTATCTTTTAACATTTTTCTCATAACTGAGGTTCAGAAATGAAAAAGCTATAAACTTATAAAGAGGCTCTCTCAATTAATGGTGCTATTTCTTTAACAGAGAAATTCTTTACCAAACAGCTATTTCTTTACCAAAGAAAATACAAAAGGGGACCAAAACATAAAAGAGAAAGATTCTCAAATATTTGAATACACTAACCATCCCAAGCAGCATATGCATGACTGATTTCAAAATACTTATATATAGGTGAAGGATCCCTTATCCAAAATGCCAGAGACCAAAATTGTTTCAGATTGCAGAATATTTCCATTAACTTCACCTATTATACATCCCTAATCTAAAACTTCGAACACTACTCAAAAAAGTTTTGGATGTTAGAGCATTTCAGATTTAGAATTAGGGTTATGCAGCCGGGGCATGGTGGCGAACACTTGTAATCCTAGTACTTGGGAGGCTGAGACTGGAGGATCGCAGGTTCAAGGACAGCCTCAGCAATTTAGTGAGGCTCTCAGCAACCTAGTGAAACCCTGTTTCCAAATAAGAAATAAAATCGGTCTGGGGATGTAGCTCGGAGGTAGAATGCCTCTGGGTTCAATTCCCAGTACCACACACACACACACACACACACACAAAAGAATTAGGGTTATGTGAATACTTAATGAAGAAATATCGACTCAAAATTCAATTTCTTTATCTCTTAGAATTAGTACCTCCCTTATCGAATTACTTACTGTATATTCTTCCCTCGTGTGAGCCCTCCATACGTGGATGAGCAGTGCCTTTTGCCACCCCCCAAAATCTCAAAATAAGCAACATACTTTTTCCTCTACACTCCTCATGAGCAATCGGTCACAGGTGCCTTCCATGGGTTTACAAAAGCCTGTTGTATTCTGAGTAAGAAGTCTGCTTACCTTTGGGAGGCGGAGACCGGAGGATCCGGGTTCGCGGCCAGCCTCAGCTCGTGCACGCACTCTCCCTCTCTCTCTCCCTGTCTCCCTGTCTCTCTCTCCCTGTCTCCCTGTCTCTCTCTCCCTGTCTCGCTGTCTCTCTCTCTCTCTCTCTCTACTTAGTGAGGCCCTCCGCAACTTCGTGAGACCCGGTTTCAAAATAAAGTATAAAAAAAAAATAGGGCCGGGGGCGTAGCGCGGAGGTAGAACGCCCCTATATTCAATCCCTGGTACCGCGAAAAAAAAAAAAAAGAAGTCTGCTTACTAAAACTTTGTACGCCCTAGTCAATTTTCCATTCCCGTAGCATTCTAGAGAATCTTCTGTACCTCTTTAAATGGAATCCAGCTGCCTCCGGGTTTGGCAGGGTTTGACGGGGTCTTCAGTTTCTCAAGGGCATTTTCAATCGCATCGCCATAGTTATCCTGAAACCACTTTTCATGAGGTGTTTCTGCAGGTGCTGCCGTGATACTCCTCACGTGCTCCAGAGCAAACACAATGGGCTTCATCAAAGCCGTGTGCTTCTCCCGCATGATGGCAATTTTCTCTTCTCTGATCAGGAAGAATTTATTATTAAAAAATGTATTGTACATTAAAGTTTTACACAAGCATCAGACAATTTAAATGTATAAAGTATGAGTAAACAGTATCAAAAATAAATCTAAATAGAGTAATAAAATATTTGAAAAGTAACAACTAATTGACAGCATTATAAAAAAATATTCAGCTCATAAAAGAGTGAGCTTCTCTTTCCAATAGTGTGAAGCAAATGGGATAACCGCATACAAAAAAAAAGGTAAGTTGTATCCACCATATGCAAAAAGTAACTCAAAATGGATCAAAAATCTAGACTTAAGAACTGAGACTATAAAAATTGTAGATGAACACATAAGGGAAAGATTATATTACACTAGGTCTGGTAATGACTCCTTAGATACAGCACCAAAAGAAAAGAGAAATTAGTGTAAATCAAAATTAAAAACGTTCATGCATCAAAAGATACTATTCAAGAGAATGAAATGACAACCCACAGACTGGTAGAAAATATCTGCAAATCGTGTATCTGATAAGGAGTTAATATACAGAATATATATCTAAAATTTCCTACAACTCAACAACAAAATAACCTAATTCAAAAATAAGCAATGGACTCTGAATTTGACATTTCTTCAAAGACGATACACAAATGCCCAATAAGTACATGAAAAGATACTCCACATCATTAGTCATGAGGGAAATATAAATCTAAACCACAATGAATACCACTTCATGCCCATTAGGATGGCTATTATCAAAAAATACAGAAAATTAACAAGTGTTGGCAAGGACAAGAAATAAAACTGGAACCCCCATGCATTGCTAATGAGGATGTAAAATGGTTCCGCCACTGTGGAAAAGCTTTTCAGATCCTCCACAAGTTACACATACGACTCTCATATGACTAAGCAAGTCCACTGCATCATACACAAAATCATCCAAAGCAAGGACTAAACCAGACACTTGTATACCAATGTTCAAAGTAGCACTCACTATTCACGCAGCCAAAATGCAGAAGCAACTCAACTGTCCATGGACAGGTGAATGGATAAACAAAATGTGGTACGTCTATACAATGGGATATTATCCAACCCTAAAGAAGAGTACAATTCCAACATGGATAAACCTTGAAATCTTTACAGATTACTGCATTTTTTTTAAAAGGTAGCTTCATTTTTTAGCAAAAGTCAATGAAAACGAACTTGCGTAAGGTGTTGTTGTTCTGAACTCTCTTCACCTCATCTTCGAGCTGCTGAATCCGTCTCAGGACGTACATGTGTTGCTGTAACAAAACTCCCAGCCAGAGCTCATCCCAGAGCACAGTGACCCTGCGCAGCTCAGCCACAAGCATCTGAACCTGCATACATGGCACATCCAAAAAGGTCATCTACACATCTATACACACAACAATTTTCAAACACCAGACATCACGAGTTAAATATGGACAATTTTGTTCCTTATACAATTGAAGAATCCTAACTAGCGATTCTATTGGTCCAGATTGAAAAAGCCAACTCTGATTTATCCTTAAAGCTTTGACTGTCAGTTTTTAAGAATTTTATTTTAGGGGACGGTAATACAATAAAAACTGCTTTAAAACACATGAGTTGGGTTTCTTTGTACCTGTAACACCATAGTTGGGTTTGCAGAAGACAGCTTATCTACAATTTTGCTGTAGCAATCCTGCATCATGGCTTGGTCTTCATTTAATCCACTCTTGGGTTCCTCCTTATTGCTATCCTGAGAAGCAGGAGGGCTTCCTCCCTCACATTCAGAAACCAGCAGTTCTTCTCCTTGAATGTTTCCAAGTAAAGTTGGAATAGCAGAGGAAAACTTATTCCCTACAGTGAAATGAAGGGATAGAAAGTACCTTGAGTATTTCTCTAATGTACAAATACTGTTAGGAAAAACATGGATAATCTACTGGACTCCAGAACACACATTTAACTAACTTGCCTTCTGTGCACTGACTAAAGATTGTAGATATCCTTTATAAGCTCAGCTTTCGTATTTATTATTATTATAAACTAATGGTAGAAACAGGGAAGATAGTGGGTCTCTATCAAATAAGGTATGCCTCCAGCAAGAGTCTAGAATTTGATCTAATCCTTATCTGCCAGTTACAGCTCTGTAACCTGAGTTACTCCATTTCTCCCCACCTTGGTGGGTTATTGTTAAGACCTAAAAATAACATGCAAAGCATCTGTCCTAGTGCCAAATACACAGTACTTACTCCCTCGATAGATAATTATTACTAGTTTAAAAAATTACAAACTCTACCAATTCTAGATCACAAAGCACAAAAAAATTAACCAAAATTATTAGTAAAACAATTTATACAGCATTTTATTATTTGTTTTTGTGGTGGTAGGGAGAAAACCCAGGGCCTTGCACATGCTAGGCAAGTGATCTACCACTGAGCTACACAGTCAGCCCACACTAGCAGTACGGTAATAGTGCATACCTGAAGCCTGAGATTCACTACTGAGCGATATGGTTCCCACTATTGCAGGGTACAGTATGAGATGTGGGGAATCCTGAGCCACACGGCAGAGAAGGTTACAAATACTCTGGCGCACATACACTTCAGGGTGGTTTAAGCGTGAGAAAAGCTGTGGAATAATTCCTTCAGGATAAGAAGAAAGAAACATACTTTAAGTTATTAAAAACTATCCACATAACGGACACAACAGGATAAAACCTGGTATGTTTCAGCATCAGCACAAGTTTTAAAGGCTTCAAAGTTCTCCATGTGATAACAAAGGACCATACACAATAGCTCTTGATTTACAATTCTAGTTAGGATTGTAATCAAAGTCCATAGTTATTTAAACGCCTTCTGGAGAAATGTTCTTTGTTTTGTTTTGTTTTGCAGGTACTGAGGACTGAATCCAAGGTCACTCTACTACTGAGCCACACCTGGGTCCTTTTTTTTTTTAAATTTTTTGAGACAGAGTCTCGCTAAATTGCCCAGGCTGGTCTCAAACTTGGGACCCTCCTGCCTCAGCCTTCCAAGTAGCTGGGATTACAGGCATAGGCCACTGTGCCTGGTGAGAAAAAATTTTTAATAAATGCTTTCCAAGAAGGCAAACAGATCATTTTTAGAAAGGCTACTAGATAAGTACTTTCTTCTTGTTTTTTATTTTTTGGTGGTACTGGGGATTGAATACAGGGGCATTCTACTTCTGAACTACACCCTTAGCCCTATTTTATTTTTTATTTTAAAAGAGGGTCTCACTAAGTGGAGGAGGGCCAACTAAGTTGTTGAGGCTGGTCTCGAACCTGTGATCCTCCCGTCTCAGTCTGGGATTACAGATCTGTGTCACTGCAGCTAGCAAAAAATATCTTTTGAAATTTATTTTCACCCTCTCCAAAATCCATTCTGCATATAAAAAGCTCCTGCCTTTCAGCCTCCCATTTCTCTGAAAGGTGGGAGGGAAGTTCTTCATGGTATAACTAGCAGACTAGGAGTCCTATGAACTAACGTGGCCATCTAACACCTTCATATAATAAACATAAAGGAAGCACTTCCTGTTTTAAACTGTCTCATGTGCCCTATTCAGAAATAACATGGACTGAGACACTGTGTTTAGGCCGTCACCTCTCCACGGAGCAGTAGGTGTCGTCTCCAAGCCGTGTTCCAGATACTGCCGGAGCTCGCCAGCATGTTTCACGAGCAATCTGAGCAGTCGCAAGGTGGCCATCACAATCACGTCATCCGTGCTCTGCTCCACCCTGTGACTTAAGTGTAGCCTAGGGTCATCCTCATCTAAAGGAACCTACAAACAGAAGATTAAACGGAGAAATAAGAAAGCAATTCAGCCCACTGCTTTTATTTATGAGGAAAGAAATCTCAAGTATTTTTTCTTAGGACTCCAGGCCACTTACTTGGCCAGCGTTGAGCTTAAGGAAAGTAAAATATGCACTGCAAGACAGTTTGTATAGGCTGAAGATTCTATCCACAACTTTTCTCCACACTTTAATAACTCCTTCGGTTGCACTTTCATCAAGTTCTGAAAGCCACGGGCAGCTCGATATTAACTGACGCCAGATAACATCGACCATGTCATCGTCCTCGTTGTCTTCATTCTCTGTTATCTGAAGTGTTATATCTTCATCCTGAACAAAAAATGGGGCACAAAATGCTATTTTTAACATTAAGTGAAAAGACAGAAAGATCCATGATTTGACCATATGAAAACATTTTTTATTTATTAAAAACTAAATTATTCCCCATTATTAGTGTTAATCACACTCTAAATCAAGGCCAATAGGCTTCTCTTTATGATATATTTACAAAAGCAGCCAATGAAAAAGCATATCGGCATTTAAGCAGAGATTAAAGACTTGTTTTCGTACTTTAAATACTCCCAAATTACAATATAGTGTTCTGCCTGCAGAAAAATAATCTGTCTGAAGCAGAACATACACAAAATACATGCATACAAAAGACCTTACTCTTTTTATAACACCATGTGTTTACCTAATATCAACTCTGGCAGAGACTTCTTCTTGTTTACAGCAAGAACTCAGTCAACAGAGTTTAGCCTGGCAAATAAAATCCAGGCCTTTGAAGACTGCAACTGACTACTCACTGGCTCCAGAACCCTTGAACTGGAAGGACTTTGCTCGAGGAGGGAATGATTGCTATAGGCCATCTAATCCAGGATTTTCCACTCAGGCTAGTTATCAGGTTCACAACCTCTGGGGTAGGGTCCATGAATGGGCATGTTTTAAAAGCGCCCAACCTAGAGTTAGGAACCTAATTTCTCCCCCTTTCTGAGACTGGGAATTAAACTCAGGGCCATATACATGGTTTTTTTTGTTTTGTTTTGTTTTTGCAGTACCGGGGATTGAATCCAGGGGTGTTCTACCTCCGCGATACACCCCCGGCCCTATTTTTTTTATACTTTATTTTGAAACCAGGTCTCACAAAGTTGCGGAGGGCCTCACTAGGTAGAGAAAGAGAGAGACACCGGGGGAGAGAGATAGAGAGAGAGAGCGAGCTGAGGCTGGCCGCGAACCCGGATCCTCCGGTCTCCGCCTCCCAAAGTACTGGGATTACAAGTGTGCGCCACCATGCCTGGCGCCCATGTATATGTTAAAACCACATGCTCTGCCACTGAGCCACAAACCTACCCCAAGGACCTAATTTCTGATCAGAAGAGTAATTAAAACAAATTTAATTAACATAAAAGCAGCCTCACATCTTTTAACTAAGACCCAAAGGAAATTACTTGATTTCTCAAGAAATTATGCTCTTCTTGGAAAAAGATAATGCTCATCTTAAAACTCAAAGTTTTTATTTGCAACAATAAATGCCTAAACCCTGTTCAATATTTAATGTAGTATGTGACAAATTCCTCAAAATCAATGAATTGAAACAGCAATCTTGTCACTACCTCCCCCACAAAACACTGTATCATATTTTACTTGCCTGAATTCCCGCTGGCCGACATACAGCCTGTCCAAGAATACCATATATTCTCTCTTTTTCTTCTTCAGTTATAGTGTCTGGAAGCAGATTTTGAACTTCTGATTTTTCTCTAGGCAGCAGACGAACACCTTCTCCCTGACTATAAAAATAAACAAGTCATCAAGTATTTCAAAGCTTTCTAAATCAGTCGATATTTTGTTATTGTTATTGTGATGCTGGGGATCAAATCCAGGGCCTTGAGCATGCTCAGCAGGCGCTCTACCCCTGAACCACGTCCCCAGACTTGTGGCTTTTTTTTTATGCTGGGGATTGAACCCAGGGGCATTCTACCTCTGAGCTACATCCGCAGCCCTATCTTATTTTTTATTTTGAAACAGGGTCTAAGTTGCTGCAGCTGGCCACAAACCTGCAATCCTCCTGTCTTAGCCTCCCAAGTACAGGGAGATGTTTGCACATTGAAACATACATACCTGGCATTATCAACCACTTTTCTGCCCCATCTATACGCCCAACTAGCCAATGCTGCCCAAGACTTGGCTACTTCAGGTGCCTGCACTGAAGATAGGTGATACAACTGTCCCAAAATGAAGTCAGGCTCTCCAACGCCAATATGTACTGGAGAAAAAAATAATATAAAACTCAGTATTACATTCACAAATTTCTAGCAGCATTCCCAGTAACATTTTAGGTATTATTAGCTGCAAGCAATCTATAAGTTTCATATTATTGTACATAATTTGATAAGGCACAAATTTGGATTATGCTTTTCTAAAGTGTTGTTATGCTAAAACGAGTCACTTAGCTTCCGAAGTAGGTTGAGATTAACATCTGTGAAATCTTTCATAACATCTTTCATGACAGTGAACTTGATGAACAGTTCAGGTATCAAGCATACTGTAGAATGCCATGCATTCTGCATTTGAGTGCCTATTTCCTCATGACTAGATTCGTTTGAAACATTCTGGCAAAAAATGCATAGGTGATGAGTACACCACCTCATTAAATCACAAAGACTCATGAGAAAAGTCTTTAATCCCATTTTAGAGGGGAATAAATTGTCTGCCACAATGCATTTGCCACAATTTATAATGATCATAAGATATAACCCATATGAATATCAAGACCTGATAATACATATATTATAATTATTTTATAAGACCAATGTAAGTAATTAAAATCCTAGGCTTCAGAACAACAAAATGAAGGTATATTCTCATATTTCAGAAAACAAATTGTAAAAGCAGGATACTCAATCACTGAGGCTGGGGATATAGCTCTGTGGTAGAACACTTGCTAAGTATGTACAGGGTAAACAGGGCCCTGGGATTCGATTCCCAAACCCCCCCCCAAAAAAAGAGCTTTTTTGATTGAATGAATCAACTACTTGTCAGCTAATTTTCTGTTACTAGTACTAGTGTCAGAAACTTGAGTCCATAGTTTCTGTGCTCCATCAATCAAGGGAAACACAGGTACTACTTTGTCGCTCCTCCTGATATGAGGTGAAACTTTAAGATAGCAGGGGCAGGACCTTATTGTCAGCAAAAATATCTGTCATAAAAGCAAATTAATACGCCGGGCGTGGTGGTGATTGCTTGTAATCCCAGTACTTGGGAGGCGGAGACCTGAGGATCCTGGTTCGCGGCCAGCCCTCACTACTTAGTGAGGCCCTCCGCAACTTCGTGAGACCCGGTTTCAAAATAAAGTATAAAAAATAGGGCCGGGGGTGTAGCTCAGAGGTAGAACACCCCTGGGTTCAAACCCCGATACCGCAAAAAAAAAAAAAAAAAAAAAAAGCAAATTAATATGGAAGGCTTGGAAAAGGGTATTGGGACATAAAGAAATATGTATTAATTACTTCCAGGTAATATAATATACTAAATTTTCAGATACTTCTGCAGCAAATTATTGCAGCATAACACTGGAAACTTTAAACTTCTTAAATGAGTATTTTTAAAGCTAATAAAGAAATCTTACCTGTAGACTCACTCTCGATCCGAGGATACTCTTCTTCTATTGTATTAACAGATGGCAATTCTATTAACGTGAGTATGTTTTTAGACAAAGTAGAGAGACCTGAGACGTTCTGTTGTTGCTGAGCCCTATACACCTGTTTCAGCTGTCCTGAAATCTCTTTCCATTCTGCCTGGATCCATTTAGCCAGCGTCAGAATTGACTTAGCAACCGCATATTCGGCTTTTGCAGACTTGCAGAAAGATATGGCACAAGAACTCAACATTTCCATTGCATGTGCTGACTGGCCTATAGAAAACCAAAAACAGAATCAGCACTTACCCTCAACAGCAAATGACTGAAATTGTTTTAGGGTAAAATAATATTTTTCTTTTAAAAACATGTAAATCCAAACTACTAGGCATGGTGGTGCATACCCTCCCAGTACTTGGGAGGCAGAGACAGGCAGATTGCAGGTTTGAGGCCAGACTCACCAATTTAGCTAGACCCTGTTTCCAAATAAAAAATAAAAAAAGGGCTGGGTGCGGACCCCAGAGGTAGAATGCCCCTGAGTTCAATCTTCAAGACAAAAACAAACACACAAACATGTAAATCCAACTGGGCACAGGTACACACACCTGTAATCCCACTGACTCAGAAGTCTAAGGTCTACAAGTTTGAGGCCAGCTTGGATAACTTAGCGAGACCCTGTTTCAAAATAAAAAGGGCTGGGGGTGTAGCTCAGTGATAGGAGTCCCCAAGGTCCGATCCCCAAAATCCCCCCCTTACACACACACACACACACACACACACACACATACACACACACACACACACAAATTTAGTGATAATCAATGATCTCTGAAAAACATTTCACTTTAATGCATTGTAATCAAATTACTCTTTTTAAAAATACTGAATTATAGAGATAAATCAATTACAAACAACTTATTCAGGAACCAAATGTTCTACAACAGCTGGAAATAATAAACTTTCCTCTTACTGCCTTACACTATACATAGTAACATTCCCACATATTGTTTTTATTATACTCATGTACAAACCATAATTCATTTTACTAACCTGCTGTATAAAGCAACTTGGTTTTTTCGATATCAAGTTCAGGCCCCCATTTTTCATCCACTTGACTTTGAGTTGACAGTTTTTTAAAATGCTGGACTAAATCCTGGGCAGTGGTGGTCTTTCCCAGTTGAACCTCACTGCACTGTGCCAGCAATCTTGTTGCAAGTGACACGTTCCCCCGTTTTCTAGCAAATTTTGCTGCTGTTAGACCTAATTCCATTAGATGACTTCTAATTGGGACTGTTTGTTCTGGAGAGAAAAAATGTTTCATTAGTCCCCAAATCACCTAACCCCAGACTGCATTCCCCAGCTATCTCCCGCAGACCCTCACTGCTTCCCCAGAGAGACTCATTCTGAACTCCCGAGCAGCTCGGCATACAATACACAGTATTTGCTTAGTTAAATATATACAACAAAGTCGGGCGTGGGGGCACACGCTTGTAATCCTAGTACTTGGGAGGATCATAGGTTCAAGGACAGCCTCAGCAATTTAGTGAGGCTCTCAGCAACCTAGTGAGAACCTGTTTACAAATAAGGAATAAAATTGGTCTGGGGATGTAGCTCAGAGGTAAAATGCCTCTCGGTTCAATTCCCAGTAACACACACACACACACAAACAATAAAAGTGTATACAACAAAGTAAAAATCATTCACTATAAGAAATTAACTTATTAATTTCTCAATTTTTAAGAGCCTAAGCCAAAGGAAAGGAATAAAGGATCAGGCTAATAAACCATTCCCTTGTCTTCTGTAAGTACCCACTGCCCTTCTTCTATGCTATTTTCTCCTAGATTTCCTTGCAGAATAATCCTCGGTCTTCTTCCACTACCCATTAACACTGATGCTCCTTGGGTGAGTCCTAGGCCCTCTTCTTATTCTGCATCTGCTCCCTGAACAAAATTTCTACCTCTTTGGCTTCAATTACCACATAAATACTGATGGCTCCTGAATATTGAGCCTAGACCTCAAAGCTGAGTCCCACATGGCAACTGGTTACCCATACTCCAGGTATTTCAAAGGCCCTTCAACCTACTTCAAGTGGAATGTATTATCTACCACTCTCCAAACCTTCTACACCCTTCTTCAGTTTTCCCTTTCTCAAGGAAAGGCACAGGATCCCCAGAAGAGACGCCTGGCCATCATCTTAGATTTTGTTTTCAACCTTCCTATCTGATTTGCTATTTTCTGTCCCTATTGCCATCCCCAGTAACCTTGTTTAACAGCAGGGACTTCACCCTAACTGGCCCTTTTGCCTCATTCTTACTCCACTGTAATACATGTTTCAACCCGCAACTGACACGATTCATATGCAGAGATAAATCTGAACATTAACTTTCTTGCTTAAAACCCCTCTGGTGGCTTTCCACCATACTCCTAAAAAGCTCAAACTCCTGCTGGGCTTGAAAGACCCCGATGCCCGATGCCTTGCGTTCCACTCCAATCCTAATCTCATCCAGCTCTGTCTCCTCGGGTGCTCCTTCAGGCAGAGTGAGTCATCCAAGAACCTTTCATAATTTTCTCTGGCCTTCATACACACTGTTCTTTCTAACCAGATCAATTTGCCTTCTCTCTCTTCTCAACCCTCCTCGAGCCTCAGCTTCGCTGCTATTTTCTCCCCACATCCTTTTCTATTTTCTAGGATTAAATCAGGTTCCCTTGTCAGTCTTTAGCACACTGCACGTGTACTTCCATTCAATACCCTGTAGTTCTGTTCCTTTTTTTTTTTTTTGGTCAGTTCCCCCACTAGGCTCTAGACTCCCCTTGATTCTAAGAATGAAGAAAACAGGCTTGTCTTCTTCACCATTAGATGCCAACATCATGCACAGTACCTGACACAAAACATACTGGATCAAGACTTATTTAATAAAGAAAGAAAGGAAGAATACAGTTTTATCTCTGAATATATCTGATGGCTTACTGAGTTTTTCTAATTTTAAACCCTGTTTGATATGGGAAGGATGGGAAAGGAAATGACAGTATCGGCTGCCTTATTATATGCCATGCTCTGTGCGAGGGCTCTTACATTCCTACCATTTCACCTCATAAAATCTTTAGTAAGAATCTCACAAGTGAACTGATTCCCATATATCTGAAAAGGAAAGCAGTTCAGAAGCTTAATGACTTGCCTGAAGAGCCTTCCATTTACAAATGTTGGCCCAATGATCTGAACCCCATCTTTTTGGCAGTGAGGGGTCAAGCTGAGTCAGCTGACAGCAGTCAACCCTGTAGTGCAAGTCCTGATCTCGGAAGTTATCTTCCTTGACATTTAAATTAAAATTTACTCAGTAACTCCAGCTACCATGGTTTCAACTAAAACTGCAGAATTCTGGCACTGCTCTATTGTACAGCAATAAAATAAATTGCTAGCATCCCCGTAACATGACAGACATTTCTTTCTTAAAATCCAGATGCATAGTCGGGCATAGTGGTGCATGCCTGTAATCCCAGAACTTGGAAGGCTGAGACAGGAGGATCCCAGGTTCAAGCCCAGCCTCAGCAACTGAGTAAGAGCCTATTCTAAAACTTAAAGGTGGGGGAGGGGAGTAGCTAAAAGGCAGAATGCTCCTGGGTTCAATCCCCAGTATAAAAAAAAGGTAGCCGGGCGTGGTGGCGCACGCTTGTAATCCCAATACTTTGGGAGGTGGAGACCGGAGGATCCGGGTTCGCGGCCAGCCTCAGTTCTCTATCTATCTATCTATCTATCTATCTATCTCCTTACTGAGGCCCTCCGCAACTTCGTGAGACCCGGTTTCAAAATAAAGCATAAAAAATAGGGCCGGGGGCGTAGCGCGGAGGTAGAACGCCCCTGCGTTCAATCCCCGGTATCACAAAAAAAAAGGTAAGACACATATAAATAATAATTCTCAAGCCATTCGTCTGGAGCATTTAAAACTTAACATTTGGCATGGGGATGTAGCTCAGTGGTAAAGCACTTGCTAGCACATGTGAGGATGCTATGTTCAATCCCTGGCACCAGAAAATAAATAAATATATAAAACAACATTTATAGTACATTTCACCTACCAAAGAACTTGTGCTTAGAACACATGAATCTTCTTAGTTCATTAAAAGAAAGCAAAAGATGTGAACAGACATTTCAAAACTAAGATAATAATACTATGCAAATAAAATGATGTTCAATATCATTAATCATCAGGAAAATACAAATAAAACCATAAGAGATACTACTAACACACTCAAGTGATTAATTCCAGTGATAAAAACAAAAAAGACAAATCCAACGATGTAGAACACATACAATTTTCATAAGATGTCAAAGGAATATCAAATGTACAACCATTTCAGAAGAAACTGGCAAACTAGTTTGAAAGTTAAGTCATGTGACTAAATCTCACATCTAGGCTTTATTCAAGAGAAACACAAATACATGTACACCCAAAGACTTATACATGAATTTCCATAGCAGCTTTATTAACTACCCAATTAAAGAAAAAAAAAAGCAAATATCCATCAAAGGATGGAGAGATAAACAAATGGTGGTATATCCATACAACGGAATACTACTCAACAACAAAAAGGACCATATTACTGATAATTGATTTAACATGGGTGAACCTTAAGAAAATAATTCTAAGCAAGAAAAGTCAGACAGAAGAGAGCATACTGTATGATTCCACTGATATGAAACATCAGTAAAGACAAGCCTAACTCAGTGATAGAAAGCAAATCAGTAATCCCTTGCGAGAGGGGAAATGGTGCAATGATTGACAAGCATGAGAGAACTTTCTGAGGTGAGATAAATGTTCTGAATCTCATTTGTACTGGTGGTTAAACAGGTAAAAAGGTGCCCCAACTGTACACTTCAGATGTGTAATTTATATTTTAATAAATCTAATTTATAGAAAAAGAAAGCAACTTACCTTTAATTTTCTCTAACAACTGGTTCTGGTACATGGTATATCTTAATGCCTGCATCCATGGCCTCACATCATGCTGCTTACAGGAACGCAAAGCTTCACTAAAGAGTGGAATAAGACAGTCCTGCCAGAGAAAACCAAAGATGACCTAATGTAAAACAGGCTCTACATGTTTGCAGACATAATGCTAGTAAGTCCAAGTCTGTGATACAGGTCAGCCACTCAAGATGTAATCTCGTTTATCTACTAACCATCCTCTTCCATCATGTACATTCTAAGAGAAATGTTTGCTTTGCAAAATAAATAAATAAATTCAGAATACTAAGTCCAATTTATCAATAACTATCAATAAAGTAAGCATGCTTTTATAAAAAATAAACAATATATTTACTACAAAGCCAAAGCAAAATTATATTAGCTTATTAAAACTACTAAATTACTTCAGTATATTAAAACTACTGAAGATTATAATTCCTTAGGGAAAGGCCCCATTTTCATTGAACTTTACCTATTTGGGAGGAAGAGGAGCTATCTTTGATTCATACCCAAAATTTACATGATCTGCCTAAAGGAAAATATCTTTACATATACTACCCCTTCATCTTAAAAACAGAAAAAGAAAAAACAGAGCAATTAGCTATCCCTGAGATTATGTATCTTAGGTTCTTCCATCTGACCCATATACTTCTCCCATGAAAATCTGCCTTAAAATGGCATCTTAGGCTCCTGGATTTACTAGCTTGTCTAATTACAAATGCTATTTTAAAAACTTTAAAGTTTTTCTTTTATAGTAATGCCTATTAATATTCATAAGAATATGCTTATGAGCTGGGCGTGGTGGTGCAAGCCTGGAATCCCAGTACTGGGGAGGCTGAGAAAGGAGGATAGCAGGTTTAAGGCCAGCCTCAGCAACTTAGCAAGGTTCCTCAGCAACTTAGTGAGACCCTGCTTCAAAATAAAATAGTGCTAGGGGTATAGTTTGGAGGTGGAATGCCTCTGGGTTCAATCTTCAGTACCAAAAAAGAAAAGAAAAAAAATATATATATATATGCTTATAAAAATACACTTCTACACACCTCTGTTGAAAGCCTATTAGAAACTGTGTTCTCCAAAGCAGATGAGCAATACAGCTGTAAGGTACTCAGAACCGGCAAGGACTGGGAAACTGTTAACGTAGAAAGCCTCAGTGGTCCAATTGCTATGCGGGAGGTTTGCTTCAAGTACTTCACCACATTTCTGAAAGAAAATATTTACTATCAATTAATTAATGAGATTCAGCAACTTGTAACCCCTAAAGAAATAAAGGAGTTGTTAAGATGCTTCCATTGGGTATCAAAAGTTGGGGAGAGTAAGAAGAGCAGCCTGCTCTACAGTAGAAAAGGTTTAAGCAAGTCAAGACATTTGCTTTGGGGGGTCTTTACATTTTATTTAGTTTCAACCTTAGCATGTGTTGGCTAGTGGCATTCACATACCATGTCACTTCTACCACTAAAATGAAGCCATCAGGATGAGTATTTAGTGATCTACCAACTGTCCCCTCCCGGCTGCCCCCCCCACACTGGTATCATGTGATGTACATAATGCTTATTTACCTCCTCAAGACTGAACTTACTCAGTTATAGACTGCCACTTCTGATCCTGGTCTATATGGTTTAAAGCAGTTGCCAAACAAACAGAACTTCTCAACAACTGAACTTCAATGGATTTCTGAAGTTCCCTTGGATCCGGACTTAACATGTTAGGAAGTAGTTTTTTCATATCTAAAGACATCAAATTTCATTAAGTTAATTTGCTTTTAGTGTACAAGTATAATGTATTTTGACAGTACTTAAAAATAACCAATGAACATCTTCTTTCATTTTCAAGTTCAGGTGGCTGAACAATATAACTAAGCATTTCTAATAGTTACATGAACATCATTACTTCACATAAAATTATGGGCTGAGGATGTAGCTCAGTGATAGCACTTGCCTGGCATGCATAAGGCCCTGGGTGCCATTTCCAGCACCTCTTGGGGGGGGGGGGATTACACCTCACATCCCTAAAAAATCCGTTAAAATTAAAGGTTCAAAAATCACTAAGTCAGCCGGGCGTGTTGGCACATGCTTGTAATCCCAGTACTTGGGAGGCTGAGACAGAACATCGCAGGTTGGCAACCGGCCTCAGCAACTTAGCAAGGCCCTCCACAACTTAGTGAGACCCTGTTTCAAAATAAAATATAAACCAGGGCTGGGGGTGTAGCTCGGGGGTAGAATGTCCCTGAGTTCAATCCCTAGTACCACAAAAAAAAAAAAAACAAAAGAAAAAAATCATTAAATCAACCTACTTTTTTCTTTTTTGGTGGTACTGGGGGTTGAACCCAGGGGCATTCTACCTCTAAGCAACAACCCCAGCCCTATTTTATTCTTTTATTTTGAAACAGGTTCTCACTAAGTTGTAGAGGGCCTCACTAGTTGCTGTGGCTGGCCGCCAACCTGTGATCCTCCTGTCTCAGCCTCCTACGTACTAGAACTAAAATCATGCACCACCATACCTGGCTTCAACCTACTATTTAAATGAGCAAATCTAAAACCGCATCAGCAAATCTTACTGAATCAATGTTAAAACACAGAATATTCATAATGCTAACTTCAATATTTTATAAAATATTCCTTTTGTGATAAAGATCTCAGTAATCCACATTAAGATGAAAACCAAGAAAAAAATTTAGCTTAAAAACTGTTTTGTACTTTTCCCCACAAATTGTCTACATAAATCTCAAAGTATTAATGTAGCCTTTTTTTAGTTTAGTTTTAACTAAACTGCTTTTCATCTGCCAAATCAAATGTTAATAAAACCCTAAACATTGCTTCACGAGACTCTGTCCCCAAAGAAATGTACCATAAATTACAAATTTTCTAGTAACTAAACACAGTAAACCAAATAATTTGAGCTACTTTTCAATTAAAAATTTTAACTTAAAATTATTTTCTCAAATACCTATTTTTTCTTTTGATCCTCCAGCAAGTAGATTGATGTTTTCTCCTGGTAACAATTCTAATTGCTCAGTACATTCAACAAATTCTCCAGACTCAAAGCTGCTTAGTGATCTGTAATTGAAACATTGGTCAGCTTGTATCAGACCCTAACCAGCCTGCAGAGTCATTCAAAGGAACAAGTTCTAGAAAGCTGTGCAGCACCCTCTGAAGAAAGGCTTTTCACAAGATGCCACCGTTTTTATTTTGAAGATGTGGTGAAACTACCTCAATTAGCACTAGAACTGGAGTGGCAAACAGGAAAGTCACAGGAATAGACCTCAGTTGGGTTACTCACCCCTTTGTGTCTCCTTCCTTTTTCTGTGTGTTGCAGCTGTTACCCCGAGGGGTCTGTTCAACACACTGGCACCAGACCTCCACAGGACAACTTTAACGTCTAGTTCTCTCCAAAATGCCCCTCCACCTTTTTTTTCTTCTTTTGGTACTGGGGACTGAACCCAGGAACGTTAACCTCTAAGCTACACCCCCAGCCCTTCTTTATTTTGAAACAAGGTCTTGCTAAGTTGCTGAGGCTGGCCATGAACCTGTGATCCTCCTGTCTCAGCCTCCCAAGAACTGGGATTACAGGCATGCGCCACCATTCTGGCCTTCCAAGTTGTCCTTTAACTCCCACAGGGCCTCACTCTCCACCTAAAGCCTAAGCCCTGTAGGTCTATCATCTCAAGTCTTGTACTTCAGTCCTGCCTTCCTTCACTGCTGGCACCCCTCCAACCCCCCCCCTATTTTCACTGTGTTTCATGGTATGCATATGTCTTCTTTGAAATTCTTCCTTGTCATTTCCTCGCTTTATCTAAGAAATGATGACACCCCCAACTGTCCTACACCCTTGTAGTACCAACTCCAGGATGAGAGGCCTCATCCTCCTAGCTCCTTACTACTTTCGGATCCCGCACTCTGTACTTATTTCTACCACAACTGCTCTCCAACCAGGAGAACACCTATAGTTTAGTTTCTCAATCACTCTCTTTTCCATCTTTGTCTGTCCCTCTCACTGTCCCTTCTCTTACTTCTTAGCCTTAAGGTGGCACTGGAAATGTTCATCACCTGACTTACTCTGTACCTGCTTCTACCTACATCAATGCAACCACTGCTTCTCAGGGTGAGCTTGATTACTGGACACTGATGAACTGTTAAGGTCTGGCGACCAACAGATGTATCATTTCTGCCACTAGAGGGTCTAGGGTCTTCTCCAGGAGCAGCTTCCCCATGTCCTCCCTGAGATCCCTGATCTATACTTTCAACTAATGATTGACTCCACAGAAAAACGACATGGGCTTTCATTTCCTTACCCAATCCACCACACACACCCCTTAACTCTGTCTGTACCCAACTCTGACTGCTTTCCTTAAGGCACAGAGAAGGTAAGGTCTAGTTAATCCTGCAATCAATGTTCTTTCTCCTGTTTCTTCAAATTCTGTTTTAAAGAGTTAAAATTCATGTCTATTTTATGTCATATGCCACTGCTCAGTGAGAAATTACCCATTAACCCATTTACCAGTGGAAGGCAAGGGTAGCATATAAAGTCCAATGACTTTTATATTCTCAGCCCTATGTCTAGAATATAGTATGTACTCAATATTAAATTACAGGGTTAATAAATGCACAGAGGAATGAGAAAAAAGAGATGAGTTTAATTTATAGATGTTACAAACTATGTCCTCCTTAAAAAATTTTTTTAAATATATCCTAACTTGATTTAGAAACAAAACCATCATATATAATCCTTTCTAAGGCAATGATCAATTTCTCTTCATACATATAATGAATCAATTTTCCCACGACACAATCACCTTCCTCACCTCTAATGTTGGCTTCGGGTTGTAGTCATTTTTACAATGACAGTTTTATCAGAAATATCATTTTGTATGAGTAGATATGACCAATTTTAATATTTTTCTGCCATAGAGGTAGACTTTATAGTTACTGAAAATTTGTTTTCTTCACAAGGTTCAGTATCACAGCTGCTAACTGAAAAGAAGTCCTTACTTGATATAGTTGAAATCAGCTTTCAGGTTGAGGGAAGTGCTGCTGGTGCTCTTCTTCAGGTCATGGATGGCATTCTGCCACTCCTGTACAGCAGCCCAGTCAGCAATGGAAATGTAGCATTCACATGCTTTATTTCCTAAATAATTTATAACCTCAGGGGAAGAGTCGGTTGGTTTGGACAGCACAGTTTTTCTGGATTCACCTGAGTGAAAGTATTTTTAAAAATTAGAAGAGAGAAATCCAAAACAATTATAAATATTTCAAAGAATATTTCAGAGCACAGAATCTGAAAACATACAGTAAGATCATCAGCATAAAATATTTGACAACTTTTGCTTTGTTTTATGTAAACAATGAGCGCTCACCATTCAGAGAATGTTTGGGGCTGGCACTGTTGCGCCCAGCATTGGCCAATGTCAGAACAGATTTGTCAAAGCTGGAGATGTAGCAATCGACTCCTGTCATGGCACACAGGTGATCCTGGTACTCCACAGAGGCCTTTTCAAACCTTGAATGCAAATTGAAGCAGTGTTATTTTAAATACCCTTATCTCATTTCCAAAAAATAATTGTGAAAGAATGGATTACTCAATAAACTGAGCTATGAGTTAATTATGTGGGGGGATTAGATTTCTTCTTCATAAAAAATAAATTCAAAGATAGATAAATGATAAGAAATATGACAACATAAAATAACTAGTGGTAAATATTGATAAATTGGTATCTATGTAGGAAAAGTCTATATAGAAGAATAAATACAAGAAAAAACTTCGCAAAGTAATTGCATAATGACACTTCTGGGTATCCAAAACACATCATAAACATTACAAACAAATTTACGAATCAAGAAATTAGATAGAAGCCTGGCATGGTGGCACACGGTTATAATCCCAGTACTTGGGAAGCTGAGACAGGAGGATTTCAGGTTTGCGGCCAGCCTCAACAACTTAGGGAAGCCCACTGAAACTTACTGAGAACACTATTTCAAAATAAAAAAAAAAATAGAGCTGGGGGTATAGCTCAAAGGAAGAATATTCCTGGGTTCAATTCCAAATACGGAGGGAGGGAGGGAGGGAAGGAGGGAGGGAGGGAATAAAATCTCAGACAAAATGAGAGGCCATTAAGACATAACCCATACTTTGAAAAATCACACATGTTCATTGGAAAAAGTTCTACTATTTTACACATCAACAATGAAAAAAATACAAGCGTTTTCATTGATGATGTCAGCAGGGTTTTTGTTTCTCAATGACCCTCAATATTCACAAAGATGAAGGGAAGGGAGTACATACTCTTATCATTAGGGGTAAAATTATCTTTTCTGTATGGTAATTTGGCAATATTCTGTTTCAAAATAGAATATTGTGTTGATCTACAGCTTCTTTTTAATAAATCAACTTGTAGGAATGAATTCAAATAAAGTCAGACATATGGAGCAAAGTTCAAATGTCATAGCACATTAAGATTAGTAAAAAAAAAAACTTAATGTCCAACAATAAGGAATACTAACAAATAAATACAACTATCCATTAAAAATGACACTGTTAAGTATTTATAAAATAATTTTTTAAATATAAACATATTTTTAAATACTGAGTGAGAAAAGCAGGTCATAAAACCACACTGCTGTTTCTATGAAATAAGAAGGAAAAACTATACATAAAATAAAAAAGAACTGAAGTCGGGTATGGTGGCGCATGCCTGTAATCCCAGTATTTGGGAGGCTGAGACAGGTAGATCGCAGGTTCAAGGATAGCCTCAGAAGGTAGTGGGACTCTCATGGACCTAGCGAGACCCTATTTCAAAATAAAAATAAAATAGGGCTGGGGGTGTAGCTCAGAGGTAGAATGCCCCTGGGTTCAATCCCCAGTAACACTAACACACACAGACCACTAAAAAGGTATGTGAACCAAAACTAAGCGTTAACAGTACAAGATGGAATTATGAGCAGTTATTTATTTCCCCAAATTTCCAAGATTTGTTTAATCTAACACAAATGGACATGACTAATGGTACATTCTCCTTTACCTAAAGAAATCAAATGAGTTAAATGTCAAGTTCACAAGACTATTGAGCAAATATAGCAATATAGGGTAAATAGTACCAAATTCTGATCTAGAAGGTTCTCAAAGATCAAGTTCAAAAGTATTTTGTGTTTTTGTTTTCTTGCAGTCCTGGGGATTGAACCCAGGGGCATTCTACCTCCAAACTACACCCCCAGTCCTATTTTTCATTCTTTATTTTGAAACAGGGTCTCACTAAATTGCGGAGGGTCTAACTAAGTAGCTGAGGCTGGCGGTGAACCCAGATCCTCCTGTCTCAGCCTCCCAAGTACTGGGATTACAACCGTGCACCACCATGCCCGGCTTCAAAAGTATTTTAAAACAAACAATTTGAGCCAGGCATGGTGGTGCATACTTGTAATTCCAGTACTTGGGAGGCTGAGAAAGGAGGATCACAGTCTCGCGGCCAGCCTCAGCTACTTAGTGAGGCCCTACACAACTTAGTGAGACCCTGTTTCAAAATAAAGAATAAAAAAATAGGACTGGGGGTGTAGCTCGGAGGTAGAATGCCCCTGGGTTCAACTGCCAGTACCGCAAAAACAAAAACAAATAACTTAGGTACCAGAATGGCCGACTGGTTAAAACAAATAACTGAGAGACCTTGTTTTGCAGTGTGATCTCTCACTAATTCCTAAATAAGAAAGGGACTTTAAGTATTGCTGCTAATTAAAGAACAGAGACTAATGATGCCTACCTAGAGAAGCAATTTTATAACAAGCTTCAATTGCTGAAATTGAACAAAGCTGTTTTGACCTTTAACTACAATGTTAGCCAGTAATACAAGGATTTCAACATAAAGTGATCTCATCATCCATTTCTTGCCTTCCAACTTACCTCCCTTCAGCTTGCTGGGCCACTGAGTTAATCCAGAGAAGATTTTTCCCAACAATGGAAGATGACCAGACAGCAATTCCTTGAATAGCTTCAGGACAATGAAGTTCACACAGAGCTTCTACCACCATCATGATGGTTACTTCCAATTCATTCCCCTGAAAACAGCACTCAGAAAAATTTATCACAGACCTCAACACCATTAAAATGCAAATTTCACCTAGGGGTTAGCTTAGTGGTAGAGCACTTGCCTAGCACACACAAAGCCCAACCCCAGGATCACCACAATAAAGCAAAACAAAAAATCCCTACTAAATTTACAACTACTGATCACAATCTAAACCAAGAGTCAAATGTACTTAAGAACTATTTTTCACATTATTTTAAAATTCTTTTGTGTGTGTGTCTGTGTGCGTGTGTGTGTGCGTGCATATGTGTGTGTGTGCGTGTGTGTGTGTGTGTGTGTGTGTGTGTGTGTGTGTGTAACTGGGGAACTGAGGCCAGGAGTGTTCTATCTCTGAGCTACACCCCCTGTCCTATTTCATTTTTTATTTTCAAACAAGGTCTTAAGTTACCATTTACAGGCCAGTGCTACCATCCCCAGCTTAGCTTAGAATTTCTAAAAGTCAGAACAAAAGTTGAATGACAGACCCACAGCAGCACGTGGGTGTCAGTTTTACCACCTCTCCTCAAAAAAAAGTTACCCAAGCCCAGCATGGTGGCGCATGGTGGCACACGCTTGTAATCCCAGTACTTCAGAAGCAGAGACAGGAGGATCCGGGTTCACAGCCAGCCTCCGCTACTTAGTGAGGCCCTCCACAACTTAGTGAGACCCTGTTTCAAAATAAAGAATAAAAAATAGGGCTGGGGTGTAACTTGGAGGTAGAATGCCCGGTTCAAATCCCCAGTTCCGCAAAAAAAAAAAAAAAAAAAAAGTTACCCATTATTTAACCTGAAGGAGTAACACTTGGAATAAACAAAAAGCAAAAAATTAAATACAAATAATCATGAGTTTAAGAATGATTAAATTTATGACTTTGAATACTGCTTATGGGATTACCTTATTTAGTAAACATTTTGTTACTCTGGTACTCCACTTTATTTATTGTGAACCCCCCATGTACAAGCCAGGAATTACTCAAGTACTTTTTATTTTTTGAAAGAATAAAAATTTTTTCTTTCAAAGACAAATTTTTTACAATTGTCCAGCCCGTAAGTATAAGAAATACATATTTTTATTATGTTCTATGTATAAAACATAAATAGTTGACTTTGGCATTGATTCCTTTTACAAAATATTGGATTAAAAGCTTTGAAAATGAATTGAAGTTTTAACTTTTTCTATGGATTAAACTACACCAAAGGAATTAAACCCAACTTTCTCTAATGAACTGACTAAAAATGAATTCCAAACACACCACTTTACCTGAGATAGACTATTTGTCTTCATTTCTGTGAGCAAGTCAAAGCCATGTCTTACTGTCACAGCAGGTTGGCCAGCCAACAGTCCAACCCTCATGATGGACAGGCGAATCCGAGTTAGCCAGTCCTGACAAGTCTGGCGATTGGTATAAAAAAAAGTCCTTATGACCTTCAGAATAAAAGGAAAGAAGAGCTCAGGACTGGTTCAAATTAGATATAGATGTCTCAAGCATATAAACCAAACACGTAAGTCTACTGTGATTTCAGCTCTGCACACACTACCAGTTTGACCATGACACTGCTCCAAGGCAAGACTGTCCCAGTGAGACCAACCTTGGGAGGCGATGTCAGTGCATTAGCACACCCTTCATACGCATTATACATTAGTTTCTCCAGATTTTCCAGATACTGCAGAAGAAGAACAAGTCTCAGCTGGTTGCTGCTGTGGCCTTCATCATTGTCTGCAGTTGTCCACTGACTAACATCTTGATCAGGATTTAATGTGTGAGCTGCAAGACTTCTAATGATACCTGAAAGCAAAGACAACATTCTAAATTAAAAGTAATTCTTTAAAGATTCTACAAATAAAAATGAACTTATTTTAAAAATTCATATTTATCAAATACCCTCTACTTGTCTATCCATCATTTAAAAAACAATCCAATATTTTAAAAAAATATTCCTGCATGAAAGATCTTTCATTTTAGGGGAAAAAGATGTCTTCTCTGCACAAATCCCCAAAGTTTTTGACCAAGACTAGACGATTGTGTATCCAATTCTACATTCAATGAAAGCTTATTCTAACAAACACATATGAAAATTACTTATAAAATATTAAAGACAAAAATCGACTCTCAAATTTTTATTTTAACAAAGATAAGAAAATCATTGTTTCTGAATTAAAAATGCTCTGAAACTTATTTGCATTACGAAGTTTCAAGAAGAGTTGATTACCTTCAATTGTCTGGAAGGTATCTTGAGCTCTGCCCAATGGGGTTCTCAACTTAGAAAGGACAGTGAACTGCGCTGCTTCCCAAATAGCCCACTGCCACAGGACAGCGTCTGTCTTTAGAAGATTGCGGGGTATTGTTGATTGGTCCCGCTTATCCAGTCTCTGGCAGCTATAGAACAATCTTTCTAACCAGTTGTCCTTCCTGAGAAAAGTAGTTTCATATTTAACAAACAATGACAACTTCATTTAATAATTTAAAACAATTGCAAGGGGATTTGGGGCCATTTTTTCCTAGCAAAATAAAATCTATGAAACTAAAGAGCACTATATTACCATCTCTCATTTTGAGATCTTTTATAGTAAAAGGAAGACGGAGATATGGTGTAGGTGAATTACCAGGGTAAATGGCTCCTGACAATTTGGCTGCCAGGATAAAACTTATTCACTACAACTAAGCATCCTCACAGTATGTTTGCCCCTGGTCCTCTCCCCAAAGTGCTAACAACAATTAGATCACTTACTGTCAACCACATTTCACCACTTAATTTCAAAGACCACTCTGATTCTAGAGACAGTATCTTCAAGGCAATTTCCCACTGATGAAAACTAAAATGACCCACTTGAGAAGAATATTACTTTCTACTCTGCCACCTTAGACATGTTTTCTCCTCAAAACTGGGTGTAAGGCCAAGATATTAAAATTACTTTTCCCAGATAAAACAAAGAAATATCTTACCCTGTTCTATGAGAGTTCCCATACAAAATAAAACTAATAACATCAGAGAAATCTTGTGGGTGGAATGTATTACTTGGTGCTTTACTCATGTGACTTCTTAATGCTAGAGAAATTTCTTGAATTTCTGTGTGATTGTTATTGCTGTTGACAAAAAATTAAGTCATTGTTATGCAAAATGTTTTAGTTAAAAGGTTAGCACATACTGTAAATGGGTTATTTCCTTACTAACTAAATTGGAAGTAAAAAATACACAACTGAGACTTGAATATGGATAGAGATGTTATTACAACTTCATAATTTTGTTCTACACTTGATCTTAGCCATAAGGCCGAGAAGAAATATAATTTTGTTCTTACAGCTCCCAAATCAACTTAATCAAAAACAAAAGATTAGTTTAAATATCTGAACTATTAAGAAACACAGTTTGCACTCTATGAATTATTCTATGCGAAGTATTGAGCCCTTATAAAGGTCATAAAAATGTAAAATTTTGTTATTTTCTGAGACCTCCTACAAAATTTGATCCTTTGGCAACCTCTTTGATCACTAAAAAGAGGTACCATACAAGATATGGCATTACAACACTAATATGGCAATTTGTCTTTTCCTAAGCCAGACAATTTCTAGGTAGTAAAAATATAGTGCTTCAAAACAATTGTTATACCTTAGGACAACATCTAAAGGAATTGACTTCAACAGCTTTCCAAAGGCTTGTCGAATGCGAGTTCCACTGTGGACTAGTTGAACACGGCAAACATCAACACACCTATGAAAAATGAAATGGACAAAGCAGGTGTGGTAACATTCGCATGTCATTAGGGCCAGAGTCAAAACACATGGTCTGTAGTCGATACCTCTGTAAAAGATCGTCTGGCAAGGAAGAGGACAGAGCATGTAGACTGCTGCACGCTTGCAGGCAGATATTCACATCTTCAACCAGAGCTATTAGAGCAAAAGATAGGTTACTTTCAGGTTGCCAAAAGAAACTATATGCTGCCTTGTCATAACTTTCCTGAATCCACTCATTTATTCAACAAACAAGTAGCTCCCGCTACAGACTAGGCAATGATCCTTACCAGCAGTAACATTTGGGAAAATAATGCATTCAACAAAACTCACTTAAATTAACCATTCTTTTTCTGAGGGAAAGTTGAAAAGCATATGGAATGTATTAACATTCATATAGTTTTAAAATGTAACAAACACTTAAAACAACGTATTTTTAAAATAGTTAGAAAAGTCAAGACTGTATATCTGTCACTAAAATGGGGATTACACATGTTCAGGTCAGAAAAAGTGCTGAAAAGCCGGGCGTGGTGGCGCACGCTTGTAATCCCAGTACTTTGGGAGGCGGAGACCGGAGGATCCGGGTTTGCAGCCAGCCTCAGTTTTCTCTCTCTCTCTCTCTCTCTCTCTCTCTCTCTCTCTCTCTCTACTTAGTGAGGCCCTCCGCAACTTTGTGAGACCCGGTTTCAAAATAAAGTATAAAAAATAGGGCCGGGGGTGTAGCG
>PVJS01010127.1:0-48734 GCA_004027185.1 Glis glis | reverse complement strand
GCAGGCCGCAGCTTCTGGGGCGGCCAGAGCTGGACACTCCTGGCCCAGTGTTCAGGGCAGGCAGTGGATCGTCTCGCCCGCGCAGGATATCTTCCTGTATCTCGGAGGAAGAATCCTGCGAAATGTAGGACAATAGGACAGCAGCTGACATCCTTCTGGAGGAGACCATGGGAAATGACTGATAGTTTATGCACAGTTCGAAGTATTTTTGATTGGCACCTAATAATTGTACACATTTTGGTGTATAGTGTGGTGTTTCCACCCAGGTGGACATTGTGCAATGACACCATACACACCACCTTCAATATTTCCCTTTCTTGTGGTGAGAACCCTCCTCTCATCTGTGACAACATGGGTGGACCTGGGGGACGTGGTGTGAAGTAGGCCAGGCACAGAGGGACAGACTGCAGAATCCCACCCATAGGGGGAATCTAATGAAGTTGATCTCACAGAACTTGAGAGTAGAATAGTACTTATCAGACAGTGAGAGACAAGGTTACAATTAGATATTAAGAGAAATTCTGGTGTCTTCTTGCATGGTCACTGGCCCCAGTTAACAATAATGCTTTGTGTGTTAGAAGATACTTAGAATAGAGGGTTTTGAGTATTCTTATCATTCAAACACTTGAACCCATTTCTTCACCACTAGGGCAGCAAAACGCCTGAGTCACCGTGGGACTTAGGAAGATTTTGCAGTGTGACATGTGCTTGAAACCCGACAGAGTACTGTGTGGGCAAATGCCTTCACTGAGTGGAGATCAGGTAGGAAGACGGAACAGTGACCAGAGCACAGGCTGCGCCCGGGGCCTGAATTCTAAGACCTACATAGAAGCTGTGCATCCCGTGAGTTTAATAAACTGCTCTGTGCATCAGTTTCTTGTCTGGAGATGTGTAATCATCAGTCTGGCCTCTGTCATGGTACAAGCCTAACAGTGATTAAACCGGGCAAAGCCTTAAGAAGGCTAGCGCTTCATGATCCACCTACAGTGTTGAACGCGGGGTGGCTGCAGGGCAGTGTAGGATGGACTTCACCCCCTACATGGGGGTGGTGCTTAGCAGTTCACTGAAAATAGCTGGTATTTTACTGTGACCCCACATCAGCCCCAGAGACAGGCAGAGCAGCAGGAGTTGGAACCCATAGTTTACAGTTCAGGGAATTGAAATATGGTGATTTTAACTGACTTGCCCAGAGTCACAACACTGATGCGTGATGGATTTGGGGCAGGAATACAGCTGGCTCCCTGGGGACAAGAGGCTCCTGAACTCTGAGTCCTCTAGATGAGGTCCTAGATCCAGGAACCAAGAGCTCTTCTCACTCTTCCTCAAATCCTCCTGCCCCAGGTTTCCTCAGGAAGACTCCTGTCCTGGAAGAGTTGACTGAGTCCAAAAAATGGCCCAAGTCAACCCAGGCTCCTGCCTTGAGATTTCAATTCCCCACATGAAATACGACAGTTTGCCACAGACAAATTCTCTCTGAAGGACGAGGGGAGGCTGCACTGTGGCCACCCTCCCCCAGCATCTTCTCAGTGTGTGCTGCTCTCAGTGAGCCTTCCTGGGGAGCAGTCGACCACTCCGAGAGATGAGGGCCCTGCTTGGCTCCCCAACTGACTCGCAACACAGGACATTCCAAACCAACTGTCACTTGGTGGCTGTGCCAAGAACTTACTTTCCTTCTAGTGGTCACCCCTCAATGAGCAGCTAATGTGAATTAATGGAGCAACGAGGCCCACAGGGCTGGTGCTGTGGTGGTTCAGTGGAGGATGCGGGCACACCTGTGTCTCCGGACTGCTGATCTGAGCCACTGTCTGAGCAGCTGACCAAGGCCTCCTCACCCCTCCTAGATCCTGCAGGGCCAGGGGCAGAGCCTGATCTGCCTTAGAGGGAACCAACCATAGCCACAGCCTGTGACCCTCTCTCCAGGACCTCCCTGAGGACCCCCAGGCCCTCATTCCCTTCATCCCCAAGTGTCCACTCCTCTTACCTCATGGCACTGTCCCCTGTCACTATTAACCCTGAAGGCCCTGACACCAGACCCTGGCTCATCAACCAATGGACACTTCACCCTGAAATCCCTGTGGTTGTCCTCTGTAAACTTTTCTGGATTTAGATTGCTGTAGCATTACTTCGGTATGTGAGAGCTACATTCAGAAGAGGTGGGCCTTTATTTCCACTTTCCTGGAATGTCTATTGATGCACTTAGAACTGAGATTCTCCTGATCTCATGAAAGAAGGGGGTGTGTGCTCCCCTATATCTATTCTTTCAAAGAGTGTTTACAAAATGGGTTATTTTTTCTAAATTCAGGAAAATATTTTAGGCAACCAGCATGAGAGGAGAAAAAAAGTACAAATTGAGTGTTAAAACAAAAAAATAAGACACATTTAACAATCAGCAGAAAGAAACTGGAGTGTGTGAGTGAAAACACATGAGGAAAGTAGTGCGTTGAGTTAAAGTCAGCTCTTCCACGTGAGGAGCGGCTTTCAGAAGACCCGTGTGAACCTACCTCGACAGCAGCAAATCGCATTTCCCATCTCGGAGGGCTCTAGGGACCAACCTGAGAAAGACACAAACAACCGCTCTCAACCGGGAACCTCTCGGCCCGCAGAGTGGCAGTTGGAATGAAGGCAGGAGGCGCATCATCACATCACCAGGGCGACGTGACATCATGGGGTTCTCGGAGTGAGCGCATGCCACGCGATGGGGCCGCTGCTCTGCCCTCTACACAGGTGTGTGTTGCGTGTCCAAGTGTGATGCTCATGAGAACGTGTTTTGTTTCACACACTGAATCTCATACCCGTGCATTTTTGTGTTCATGAAAACAATTTCAATGAGCAAAAATATGATCTGACCCCCAAATATTTTCATTGATCATGAAAAAAATTCAGGATGAAAACTGACCAATCAACAATGTTGAGAACAAAGAGATTCTCTTTTTTATTTGAAATACCATACTTGCTCATTTCCTATTATTCTTGAGTGTCCAGAGATATATATAAGTTGAAAAATTTGAAATTTGTTCCATAGTCAAGTTAAAAGTGCACAAAATGTTCCTAACTATGTGATATAATTTCAGGTGGGGGAAATAGTCAGTTTACACCCCACTTATTTGAAAATTGAAAACAGAGCTGTGAAGATCCCATTACAGAGAAGGGGGTTAAAAGGAAAAGACTCCAGGGTGATTGAAACGGGAAGGCGTAGTTCACCTCACTGAAGCCGCTTGTGAGCGAGCCATGAGCCCCGAGGACCTGCTCCCTGCTCTGCTCTGAGCATCTGCAGGTCAGTGCAAGTGCCCGTCACCACGAGGAGGCTGAAGGTCATTTTCGTTTATTCCTGTGACTTTTCAAAAATCTGTAGCATGAGGGAGAAATAAATGGAAGTAAATAAAAAATATGCAAATTTTCCTCCATGGGATGCTTGGACCTAGGACCTTTGTTTCTGATATGATTGAATTTATGCCATTTTCTAAACCTGCCAAGGCCAGCATCCTAAAAAATCTAATATAGGATTATAAAGAAAGCCATAGGTTTATCATATGTCTGAGGAACCATCCCCATTCACAAACAAAGGCATAACTCTAAGCTTGTGAAACTGATATGTTAAATCTAATCCAACATAAAGTGAGAGCAATTTAAATTCATCATATACACATATTCTGTAAGGATTAAGGATTTCACTAAGGCAACTGTGTATAAGAGAAATATCATCAATCAAAACCTCATCTCTGTTTTAATTAAATCAAACTATGAGTAAGTTAATGGGGTGTGGAAGGGTAAGACATTCCTAGACCAACACATGTTTTTAAATTTGTTCCAGATTCAATTGTAAAGTATACACAATAATCATTTAATATGTGATGCATTTCAATCTTCCTAGTAAGATTCTTATGGGAAGCAGTAGAGACTCTCAGCAGCTGGAGAGGGTGAGGCTGGTCTCCCTGTCACACCCTCTCAGGAGGACACCTGAGTCACCTGGAGGAAGGAAGCTCCTGCTCTGCATCTCCTCACCAGCAGGGGGCAGCAGAGCTGCAGTCAGGAGCAGCAGGAGAGAGGCTGGTGCGCCCAGGGGGAGCCCAAGAGGGCGGCCAGCCCTGGGGTCAACAGGTGTCCAAGAGGCCATGGACTGGAGGTCAGGAGAGCCATCCTGTGTCCTGGGCTGCAGTGACCACGCTCTGAAGATCAGACTGTCTGTCACCTCAGCGCTCTGTCAGGAGCCTGAGGACAGCAAGGGCCTCACCTGGGAAACACACCTAAGGAACCTGGTTCCAGGCGTCAGCGTGGGCAGCTCCCACAGGGCAGGAGTCACTGAGAAGACAAAGCCCTGGAGCTCCAGGAGGGAGTTCAGAGTGGGAGGAGGGGCTCCACGGCCTGAGTCCCTTCCCCAGGCCAACTGCCTGGACCGCCTGCTCACTCCAGGGCACCGTGCCTCACTGCACACAGTGGTCCCGGGCTGACTGCTCTCCCAGGAGCTTCCAGAGATGCCCGCCCGCTCCTCCAAGCCCTCCTCACCTGCAGGCTGCTCTGCCCCAGGGCTGCAGCTCCTGTGCTCAGGGGAGGCTCTGGTGGACAAGAGGGGGCACTAGGGGCCTCGTCCCCGGATGCAGCATCTGCCCCTCCTTGAGCAGACTCTACGGAGTGATGTGGACTCCCCCTGCCTCGGGTCACAGCTGTGAACAGGGAGCTGCTCTTGGTGCACTGACAGGGTCCTCCTTGCCCAGGGGACCCCTGACCACCCACCATCCAGAGTTCAGCCCTGCGCATGGACTGTGACACTGAGGACCTGCACAGAGACCAGGACGCTAAGAGGCTTTCTCCATCAGGTGTGGGTTTGGGCACTTTTACCCATGTCGTATGAAACATGGATGATAAAAAGGACTGAAGAGGCGACTTCAACGTTGCTTGTATATTGTGGCATGAGGGATTTCAAATGCAACAAATAAATGAATGAAAAATGGTGGTAAATTCATGCAAGCAGATGGGTGATTAAATGACTAAGCCATCAGCCAAGTGAAGTTGTGCACACCTGTAATCCCAGCACTTGAGAGGCTAAGACAGGAGGATCACAGGATCTAGGTTAGCACCAACAATTTAGAGAGACCATAGCAACTTCATAAAACCCTGCTTCAAAATAAAAAGAGCATTGTGATTCTTTCTACATGGTTCTTATTGCTGAGAACTATTTTGTCTATTCTGGATCTTTTGTTGTTCCATATGAATTTTAGGACTGATTTTTCTAGGTCTGTGAAGAATGACCATGGTGTTTTAACAGGAATTGCATTGAGTCTGTACACCACTTTTGGTAAGATGGCCATTTTGATATTTATTCTGCCTATCCAAGAGCATGGGAGATCCTTCCATCTTCTAAGATATTCTTCAATTTCTTTCTTTAGTGTCTTATAGTTTGCATTGTAGAAGAAACTGAAATCAGACTACCATAGTAACACATTCATACCTATGTTTATAGCAGCACAATTCATAATAGCCAAACTATGGAACCAGCCTAGATGTCCATCAACAGATGAATGGATTACAAAATTATGGGATATACACACAATGGAATTCTACTCAGCCATAAAGAAGAACAAAATTATGTCATTCACAGAGAAATAGATGGAACTGGAGAGTATTATGCTAAATCAGATTAGTCAGTCACAGATAGTATAAGGTGGGATGTTTTCCCTCATATGTGGACTAAGGAGAAATTGGGACATAAGAGGGACTCCAGACGAAGGAGTAGAAACCCTAGTGGAGTGATAGAGGGGACCTATAGGAAGGAGGTGGGAGGGGAAAGGAGATTTTATGAGGGAAACCCTTCAATGGACATGTACATATACGAATTTGTCAATGCCAATCACAATGCCGTGCAGAGAGGGTGAGGGAGTGGGGTAGGAGCAAGGGGCTCACTAAGTGCTGTATGTATGCCTCTATCACTTTGGGCTGAAGGTGGGCCTGCATGCCCCCCTCCTCTTTCTCTGTGCTGAGGCTCAGCCCTGCTCTGGACAACACAGACTGCCTTGTCAGTTGTCCTGAGCTCAGGGTAATTTTTATAACGAGAAGCTCTCTCCATCAAGGAATGAGCAAGTCTTGGGAGGAACCCAGCTTACCCTGACCCTCAGGTAGCAGCGCCAAGTCCACCATTGCCTGGACCCCTCCTCCTTGGCCTCCTCAGTCACTTCACAGGGGCTACATCAAGGGCCCAACATACCCACTGAGCCACGGGCTCTGGTACAGGCCTGGCCCTGACTCTGAGCTCACAGGGACCCTGTCTGTGGTGGGCAGGGTGCTCAGGAACCTGCTGCGGGATAGGGGTCTGTGGGGCTGAAACCCCCACACTGTCCTCCCTGGCTATGTGATCCAGGGTGGTGGTGGCCTCCAGGAAGGGGACCATTCCTGTGATGCTTCTCTGAAATGTGTTCCCCCTAAAAGCAAAACTGGAAGCGAGTGTGATAAATGGCCCACGCTTCTGGCTGACTGGCAGGTCAGTGTCTGCCACGAGATCTTGTGTCTTCTCACCAAGCCCAGCGCTGGACCTTGAGCCGACGAGGCACACGGTGGGATAAAGAGCAGAACACAGTGATTGTGTGCTCAAGTACAAATTTAATAAAGCCTTTGACACATCTCAATAAGTTATCTACAAAAACAGAATCCCCACAACTTGCAGAGCCATCAAGAGCCATCCAGGTGTCAATAAACACCAGCTATAAAAGTAGACTCAATGTTTTAGATAGTGCAATATCACAGCTGCTGAAAAGAAGAATTTAAGTGGAACTACAAATTACCCCTCCTCATCAAGCAAACAAACAGGTAAAGTTGACATTGGTGCTTATAGACCACTCGCTCCAAGTCCCCACCCAATTCTCAGGTAATAAAAACAAGGTGGGCTCAATCTTCTCCGTGCAGGTTGACAGTCAATGGGCCCAGCATCTATGTACAAACAGTGCACGTGGGTAGTCGGCAGACGTCTTTAGAGGAGTCGTGTTTGAGAAGTTGGTAAGTCCACAGAAGCAGAGGAGACTGACAAATCTTAAGCCATAACAATAATTTCCTAAGTTCCTTGCCATCTTCCATCAACGTAAAGCACAGACTATTCTCCAGCTGCCCGGGGCTCCTCCTGGCCTGAACAGGACCCAGCCGCAGCCCTGACGGAGGCCATGGGGACAGCTCTTGCTGCTCTGCTGCCGACATGCAGCTCTTGCTGGACCGCGCATTGTCGCGTTTTAGAGATATAAGCCCTAAGCGAGTAACAGAGTGGGGAGGGACCAGGCACTCCGGCTTCTACTCTGGCTTCAATCTGGGGGGGTGTGCGAGGAGCATGACGGGGTGGGACAGGGTGGGTGGCTGTCACCACAGACCACTCACCGGGCCTCTGCCTCGATGCCCTGGCTCTGGAGAAAGTTCTCACCATATAGGGGGAAAAGGAGGGCAGAGGAGCACAAAGGGCTGGAAGATGGAATGAAGTAAAAAATGGAACGGAAACGAAAAGGAACAAACAAAAGGCAGAAAGCCGAGGCAGATGCAGTGCGCGGGCGCGCGGGTCTCCTCGCCTCCACGCCCAGTGCAGAGGCTCCGGGTCCCCATGCAGGGGGGGGAGGGTGGCGAGACCCGCGGCTCCCGGGATCTGCAGTCTGTGGAGTGGAGCTACTGCCCCGATGGGATAGGTACCGTGGGCTAGTGTTTGTTTCCTCATCAGACAGCAAGCAGGGCAAACAAGGAGGGCGAAAGGCAGCTGCCCCTCTGGACCAAGGAGCTCTGGGTAGCGGCTGCACGCGCTGGAGACGGAGCACTCTTCAGGGCCAGTCGGCTCTTCTCCCAAGCAGGACACCAACGTGAATGCATAGGAAGCCGCCAGCCGCACGGCCCCGGGCAGCGAGGCCTGCTGAGGACTCCGGAGGGAGACTGCCCGTGGCAGGTGTGTCTTGGCAGCGGCAGCAGCGCCCTGAGCTTCCTGCTGCCTGGGAAGAGGCCACTGGGGCCGTGACGGAGGCAGAGACTTTGTCAGGTGCATAGAGGCTTGGCAGGGCCTTACCTGAGTAGTTTCCAGAACGGAAGGAGGGGATCTCCCATGTGGGGTAGGCTTTGTGTGCTCGGACCCCTGCCATGAACACCACTTGAGACTCTTGCGGTTCCTGGGTTTGTTCATACACAGCTCACTCGAGGGTTAAGAGAAGACTCAAGAAGGGCCAAGTACTCCAAAAGAAGCCCCTCTGCGAGGCCAGGCCTGGCCTTCAGGCTGCTGGCAAGTAGGAGCAAGAGACCGATGTGGGCAGATCTGGAGGTTTATTTCAATATCCCCGTCTCATTAGTGCCACCTGGAGAACGCCGTGCAGCAGCGTCCTGTGCGTCTCAAGTTCTTGAGGCCACCGGGGAGTCTCATGGCTATAGAGAGGGTCTGGGGGCTGATGTCACCCGGCATGTTGGTCACACTCCCAGGGGCATGCGCCTCCAGGAGCTGAAGGTCCCTGGTAGTCCAGCGGCACCGGAGGGCAGGCGGGCGGCTGGGCGGGAGCTAGGACAGCTCGAAGCCCGTGTTCATGCTGATGGCGTAGCGCAGCTTCTCTCGGAGGACGCTTTTCTTGCTGTAGTTGGGCAGCTTGAGCAGGTTGAAGCAGGTGGAGGAGGTGGGCAGACGGCCGCCTGGCTCCCGCTTGCGGATGGTGAAGAAGCCCCGGAGGACGCTGCCCAGGGTGTCCCCGGTGTCCTGTAAGCACAGACCACAGTGTGGGTCGGAAGGCGCTTGGCAGAGGCCAAAGCAGGGAGGGGATCTGGGCAGTCCCTGGGTACTGGCAGAATGCCCTGCTACCCTCTGGATGGGTGTATACCGCCTGAGGTCAAGCCCCAAACTCAGGAAACTGACCCAGGAGGCTGAGGACAGAGAAGCAGGCCCTGCGCTGTGGGCTGCACAGGGGCCGCACGTACTAAGTTCGCACTTGGAAGTGGGCATCTGGTTAATGGCTGATTACCAGTTAACTAATTTCAAAGGGCAGAATATTGTAAAACTCTTTTAGGTAGCACATTTCTAAATGCAGACTGCCATTCCCCCCTGTGCTTGCCAGTGCTGAGGCCCATGACAGACTAGAATTTGGGTCACGTTCACTCAAGAACAGAGGCTAGGGTTGTCTAGTGTCCCACATAAGGAGGGATCAGGGGCTCAGACTGTGGCATGATCAGAGGCAGCTACACCCAGAGGCCACAGGGCTTGCATGGGGCAGGATGCATTTGAGCAGGCACTATGGTCAGGCTCACAGCACACAGAGCAGGCCCTCTCCTGCTCTATGAGTGCATCCAGCAGGGGGAGGAGCTGGCGTGCAAGCCTGCATCAACCCGGGTCTGAGTCTCTGCCCTCTCCCGTGCTGCCTCTCAGACCTGGAGCCCTGGCCACACCAGCAACCACTAAAACCAGCATGTCCATGCCCCCACCCTAGACCCCTTCCCCAAGGGAGGAAAGGACCTCAGGGACAGCCGGGCCCCAGAGCACCTGAGTCTGTGGGCGCCCTCTACATGCGCTCTCGCTCCACAAGAAATGCACAACCTCTGCACCCAGCTCTGAGCCCAGCTGCCGCCTGGCTGCAATGCAGACCAGGGGAGTGCCCACACGGCGGGCACAGCAGAGGACAGTCAAATGGGAAGTGGAGGAGCACTGGTCTAGGCCGTGTCTGCCTGCTGTGGTACCTGATCATCCGACACTTCCACACAGCGGATGGAGAAAGGAGGCTTGAGGTAGGCGAATCCCAGGAGTGGGGGCCTGGAGCAGCTGGTCACAAACTGCAAGAGAAGGGTGTGTGGGGGTCCTGCAGTGGAGCCGTGCACCCTCGTCTTCTCAGTCACTGTATTGTTAACTATTGTTTAACCAGCAGTCGGGGTGACAAAGAGGTGCAGCTGGCCCAGGACGTGTTGAGGACCTCACACATCTCCCTCGGGTGCTGCTCTCTGGGTCTGAAGCAGATGGAATCCTCACCTATCAGTCGTGGCTGTGGTTTGTGGGAGGACGGGTGACTGCATTTAGCAACAAGCAAACTCCCAGCCAGAGCGCTGGTGTGGCATCCCCAGGAGGCAGGGCGCCCGTGGGACTGTCATGCAGTGAGCAGCAGGAGCAGGCGGTGATGGACACCCTTCCTTAGACCACACACGGCAGCACCGAGAGGGTGAGGGCGAGGCAGCCGCTGGTGGTGCCCAGCAGGCATGGCACGGGGGAGGGGGCTGTGCCCATGAGCCGCGGCCCCAGAGCTGCGCGCAGGAGCCTGGCGTGAGTGGCACCAACGGCCCGACTTGCTCGCACTCCGCCTGCTCCCCTGCTGGGCTTCTTTGCCACACAGGGGAGACCACGGTACCAATTTGAAGAGCAGTCTCTTGAGCTGGGCTCTTGGGGGACCCTCTCCAAGAGACTAATATGCTCTCAGCCGCTGGGAAGAATCAGCTCTGGAGCCAGCGAGGCTGAGGAGCAGGCAGAGGCACCAGGCACTGGATGCAGGACCTGGGAGCAGCCAGCCACCCTCCCCTGCTGCACGCTGGCGATTCCGGGCATTCTCCTCAAATGTGCTGGCTCCTGCCTGGACACATCAGACCAACCTGGAAGTCCAAGAGTAAACTTGCACAGGGAAGTCCTAAGAATGCTTCCTTTCCTTTAATTCGACAGAAACCAAAAATGTTCTCTCTTTCTCTAGAGGACACAGGTACTTACGACACCAAGCCTGGCTCCAAAACTCAGTAACCAATTTAAAGTTTGGATCTTAAAATGAATATTATTTAAATAATGTTATAAATGGTTGCAAGATCCCTGAGATCATACAAAGACAGATTATGTATGTCATGCTTCAAAAAAAGTATTTTTAAAAATGTAATGAGCTCATTCCTGGTCTAATATGCTTTATTTATAAAAACCACAGCAGCAGTGGCTTGTACGCAGAGGCACTGCTATGCTCCCTCGCAGTGCCGAGCGTTCCTGAACGCACCCACTCCGTCCCAGGTGCTGTGCACAGTCCTGTTCTAAGGATGAGGAAGCAGACATGGAGCATTTGCACAAGCAATCCAGGCTGGCTGAGAACTGCTGCCCACTGTAAAGTGGGGCTGCTCAAAGGAGGGAGGGACAGAAGCAGAGTCACAGCTGGGCCTGTTCCACAGACAAGGGCAGGCAGTGGGTTGGCCTCCTGCCCCAAACCCTCTCTGGTTACTGCTTGGAATCCGGGGCAGGCCTGCCTAGGAGAGAGGGTGTGTTGATGATGCGTGGTCCTCTTGAAAGTTCCAGTTTTTCTAGTGTAAATTATTACATCGACTGGCCTGTAGGTTTATGAAAATATCTATGCACCCAGGAGCGCACATATTGGTAATAAATAAAATACCTTCAGAAACATGGCTCTCTCGTCAGGCGTGAAATCGGAGGCCAGAATATCCCAGAGCCAGATGATGACTCTGTGACTCCCATGAAAGCCACCGTAGTACACCGTGTGCTTCCTGCAAACAATCCAGACAAGGGCTCAGCAGCGCAGGGACGGGCACCTATGAACACTGCGGGCAGGGTACCCTAGACGAGCAGCACGGCTGGCTCTGGCAGGCCCGGGGAACGCTACTAACTCTCTTAAAGGCCTTCATGCCTTAATGACCTCATCTCTCAGAAGCTAAATGGGCAGAGTCTGAGAGCCAACCCAAGATCTGTGACACTATTTGCTAGAGCCTTAGAGAGCCCCTGGTCCTCAAGACCTGCTTCTACTTGCCGGTCTCCAGGCAGACAACTGTGTGAGTGATTACTCCAAAGCCGCCCAGCCAGCCATGAGGGAGGAGGAGATTTGGCAAGGGGCTCTTGGGACAACTGCAAAAGGAACCCAGCAAGGGGGACTGCTCGCCTTCTAAGAGGCCTAACAAGTGCCCCCTTCCCTCCTCACCACCCTTACTTTAAATCATCCAGGTCAATCTCAGCATTGTCGCCGGAGATGAGACGCTGCAGCTCGGGGGTAGAGAACATTCGGATCCACTCGGGTTTGATAATGGAACGGAATCCGCTAATGAGGGCAGCTGTCTGGTTTTTTATTTGAGTGTGCATTCGAAAATGTGCCATCAGATGGATGTAACTAATTCTGTTAAAAAGAGAAAAGGAATGGAATTCAAGAGGAGGTTACTGATGGGCTGAAAGACAAGTCCGGTCATTTCTAAACCATTTTACAAAACACAAATAGTAACAGAGCATTTCACAATGGTGATGGCGACCACGGCGACAACTCTCCTCAACAGTACACTGAGTGTCACTGTGTTTATCTGTTTAATTTTGGTACTTGGGATTGAGCCCAGGAACATTCTACCTGAGCTATATCCCCAGCCCTTTTTCACTTTTTGTTTTGAAACAGGATCTGGCTAGGTTGCTGAGTCTCACTACTTGCTGAGGCTATCCCTGCACCTGCGATCCTCCTGTCTCAGCCTCCCAAGTGCTGGGAATGCAGGCGTGTGCCACCATGCCTGGTTTGTGTGCCGCTATGAATGCGCTGAGTGTTCAAGGGCATTCTCATTCCCTCTTCCCCCAAAACCCAAGGGTCACACATCACGATGACCCTGCCGCTTCATCAGGAATTCAGGCCAGTCATTCTTGTAAGTAAGAAGAGGGTTCTTACTACAAAGCGTACTTTTTGGACTTCTATTTAATCTTGTCTTCCCGGGCACAACTGATTGTGATATAGTTTAGTCTTCCAATTAGCTTTAAGTAAAGCTATTTCACGTTGAAACTTGAGTGCAAACTTTGCTAATCTGGACCAAGAGTCTAAAGCCATGAACAGGCAGACCTGCAGGGTGTTTTCTACAAATGCAGCAGGGCTCTACCTCGGTGAACCTGGGAAGCCACAACCGACACAGCTTCCACGCCGAGGCTCTTCTGGGTCTGTTATGAACACACCGATCTCATCAACCAGCACAGGACGTGACCTGAGTCTTCTGAACAGGTTACACTCCCTGGTATCACTGACTTTTTTTTTTTTTTTGGTACTGAGAATTAAACTCAGGGGTGTTCATCCTCCAAGCTACACCCCCAGCCCTATTATATTTTTATTTGGAAACAGGGTCTCACTAGGTTTATGAGAGTCTTTCTACTTGCTGAGGCTGTCCTTGAACCTGTGGTCCTCCTGTCTCAGCCTCCCAAATACTGGGATAACAGGCCTGCACCACCATGCCCGGCTAGCGCTATCACTGACTTTTTAGCAAGTCATTCACTCAGGGATTAAAGAACCTGAGTCCAGTCCAAGAATAACTTTCACCAATTCCAAATAATAGTCCAGATAAATCGGTTTTGCTCCACCATGCTCAGGTCTAAGTTACTGACCTTGAAAATATTCCCATTTTAAAAAATACCCAGCAGCAAACCTGTACGTTAATACATTTGAATATGAGTTTTTCTTTTCTTTCTTTTTGTGATACTGGGGATTGAACCCAGGGGCATTCTACTCCAAGCTACATCCCCAGCCCTATTTTACTTTTTTAATTGGAAACAGGGTCTCACTGAGTTGCTGAGAGCCTTGCTAAATTGTCCAGGCTGGCTTTGAACCTGCAATCCTTCAGTCTCAGCCTCCCAAGTACTGGGATTACAGGCATGCGCTACCATGCCCGGCTGTTTTTTTTTTTTTTGGGGGGGTACAGGGAATTGAACCCAGAGGCATTCTACCTCCGCGCTACACCCCCGGCCCTATTTTTTATACTTTATTTTGAAACCGGGTCTCACGAAGTTGCGGAGGGCCTTACTAAGTAGAGAGAGAGAAAGAGACAGGGAGAGAGAGAGAGAGAAGAGAGAGAGAAAGAGAGAGCTGAGGCTGGCCGCGAACCCGGATCCTCCGGTCTCCGCCTCCCAAAGTACTGGGATTACAAGCGTGCGCCACCACGCTCGGCCCGGCTGAGTTTTTCCATTAATGCTACTCCTTCCACGTACCCTTTAAAGCAGGTTATTAATATTGTTTTGTTTGACAGAGAGAGAAGAGAGGAGAGAAGAGAGAAGAGAGAGGAGAGAGGGGAGAGAGGAGAGGGGAGAGGGGAGAGGGGAGGGGGGAGAGGGGAGAGGGGAGGGGGGAGAGGGGAAAGGTGGAGAGGGGGAGAGAGAGAGTTAGAGAATGAGAATGAATGAATGAGAATATGAATGGGAAACTTCAACACCCGGACTTGTGAGTCAAAGACCACCTCCTGAGGAGGGAACAGGCGCTGCCAGGCCTTTGGGCAGGTCTGCGGGACTCCATGCCCTGGCCCTTCCTTAGGCTTCAGGCTGGGAACACAGGAGTCTGTGAAGTGAGTCTCCATGCTTTCAAGGGAGGACAGGCATCTCACTCCAATACGCAGGCACTGACCTACTTCCTCCAGCATGTTTTTACACACATCGTACACAACAGTTCTTACCATCGTCCCCATGCTACAGCAGCTCCTGGCCCCCGTGTGGGGTGGTAGGAGCTATGGGACATGTCACATAAACAGTGGTGTGACCTTGGCTCTCATTTATAAACCCCCTTTTCAGCCAGACACCCTGGGAGCTGTTTTAAGCATGTCATCTCACAGGCAGCCCCTGAAGGGGTGGTTACAGGAGGCTCGCAGGCGGGGCAGGACTTCCCCTGCTCACGCTGATGCCTGGCTCCAGTCTCCTTCCTCAGACAGCCCCTGCAACCTGGGCTCTTCGTTCTAAGTTTTCAAACTAATGCCCTGTGACTAAGAGGCAAAGCGGGTGTATTGCAATCATGCTAAGAACAGTCCGTTCTGCCTACTCTGACAGTTGACATAAAATGCTACCCGAGCACATCTTTCAAGAACAGGATGCTGGGGACACTGGACTGCTACTGGTGAGTCATCTGACCCCATGACTCACCAGGTGGGACTGAGCCTCACCACTCCCTGACAAACTGATGCCCAGATTAACAGTTCAGATGCCCAGCTGAGCCTGGTGGCAAAAGACTGATAGGTTGACAAGGGGACCACGGTCCACTCCTCATGCCAGGCTTTACTGTTTTAATGAGGCAAGAATAGGGCCAGGTGGAGACAGTGCACTGAGGGGTTTTGCTCCTAGGGACCAAAAGAGTTGACATTTATGACAGATTCCTAAAAAGTCTGTTATCTGTGGCAACAGCTGCTGGGCCTCCACGTCTCTTCCAATTCCCCATGTCTAAGTACGTGCGGCTGCACCTGAGTTCCTCACTGAGTCTGCTCGAGAACAGTATTTCTACAACCGCCACACGCCATCATCCCAAAGCGAGCTGTCCCTCCAAGGTGTCCCTGCCTCTGTGTCCTCTAGCTCATGAGAGTGTGCCACAGCGGCTCAGAATCCACGTGCCTGCACCAAATTGCCATGACACTCCCAAGAACACCGTGGCCTGGGTGCCTGACCTTAGAAATGCTACTGCAAAAAATAAGCTGAAAATTCTTGTTTTGCAAACTGAATTTAATAAAATTCTGGCCTATAAACTGTAACCCATAAATTCCATGATGATATTTATGGCCTCTTTACTTCAATCTAAATAAATTCTCGCTGTGAGCCCAGAGAGCCAGAATGATGTCTTTCCGAGTGGTGACCTTAAAAATCCAATCGCAATACTCACTTGTTTTCATTTGTAACGGGAATGGTCTTCCCTCCAGGAATCAGCTCATGGCAAACAAGCTGGGGGAGAAGATGGGGAGCAGTCACAAGAGAACTCTAACGTGGCAATAATACCGTGGAAAGCAACACTACAAACGGGAGTCCCCTCTATCAGGACAACCCTCGGGTGCAGGGCTCCGTGGGGCCTCCCCAAGGGCGCTCATGTAAAGGCCGGGTGGACGGGAAGGGGAGCCTCTGCTGGACGGGAGGAGAAGGGAGTGCAGGTGAGCGGGACCAGACTCAGGGGCACACCCTCAGCTCGGGGGTCTCTCTGAGGGAAACACCTCGAGTTGGGCAAGCCTCAGGACACCTATGGAGGGAGGGCAAGGAGTTCAACTCACCTGACCCATGACGTCCTCATCGTACGACAGCGTCAGGCCCAGGTCAGCGATGTCCCCGTCGTAGCGCTAAGGCACAGAGAGGGGAGCATGTTGGGGCGAGGAGCACAGCATCCTTGAAGAGTTTAAGAGGCCTGCCTGAGGCTGCGGTGGCAACTTTAACAACCACAGCTGCTCGTCACGAGGGAGGAGGCCCTGAGTCCCAGCCCCGAGGGGGAGTGCACAGAATGGGACCTGGGGCCTGCAGCAGCAACGGGGAGAGGGCAGGGGATCTTGCTCCAGGACATGATGACAGGGTAAGGCTGTGCCCTGTGGGGCCTGGCTGAACTTTGACTTCACACTAGCGCCTGGCTCAGTCACCCACCTTAATGGATGTGAGGTTTTTATAGAACTCCGAGTCCAGAGAAGGAAGCTCATCCACCGAGCTATAGAAGATGCTGTGGTGGTGACCCAGCAGCTGGCTCAGGAAGAAGGAGGCGAAAGGCACGTCCACCACAATTCCCTGTGAGGGAAGAGACAGGAGCTGTGACTCCACTGTCCAGGATTTGGATCGGAGATGGGAGCGGGGTGGTTCGGACTGCAGGAGGACCCTGACGGTGCCACAGGCATGTCTAGGCCCCGACTAAGTTTTCAACCCGGAGAGCTCCAATGCCTGTCATTTAAGAAACCCCATCTGGTGCCTCCTAGGGACCAGACAGCGCAGTGTTTGCGACACAGGATTTGGAGCCACGCAGCCCAGGGCCGAGATCCCAGCTGGGCTTCTGCCAGACCGCCACCATGGGCTTTCCCACTGCGAATTGGCCACAGCATCAGCCTTTCCGTTACAGGACCCTACACCTGCCGGGCTCCCTGCAGCCTCGGGACCGTGCTGGGCCACAGGCACAGGCAGAGAGCAGAGGCAGGCTCTCACCCGGAGGCTGGCGGGGAAGCTCCCAGGAGGAAGAGATACCCAAGCCAGGCCTCCGGGAGCACTAGGCATACCCCAGGGGTGGGGCGCAGGGCAGGGAGGGAGGGCAGGCAAGTGATGAGGCCGGATCAGGGATGGTCCCGTAGCTTACTGCAGCCCACACTCTACCCCAAGGACTCTACGCAGGGAAGTGACAGATCTGCACTGAGTGTGGGGATGGGCCTGGGGAAGACAGGAGGCAGGCCACAGCCAGGCAGCTGTTGTACCAGGTCACCAGGAGACTCGGAGACAATGAACCATGGCGATGGCCGAAAGCATGGAGAGCAGTACAGGGGCTGCAGAGACTTAGGGGGAGGTGCCCTGCCACAGAGGACCACGAGGGTCAGGGTAAAGCACCTGGCATTCATGTCGACGATCTTGGCTCCTGTCCCTTTCCTGGGTTGCATCTGGATGGCAGGCTGTTCACGCAGCTGGGCCTTAATCACACGGATGTGTGTGAAGTCTGTGTACCTCTCACGTTTCATTTTACATGCCTGTGTCAGACTCCCTAACATGCCTACCTCGTACACAGCCTTCCCCAGCATCTTCCCCACAAACTCGAAGAGCTGCAGGTAATTCTCATGAATGCAGGACGTGGGCGAGGGGTACAGCCTCTCATCCCCACTGGTCACCTGCCAGGCAAAAGGACAGGGAGGCGGAGTGGTTAACGCCTTGTCTTCAGTCGCCTAAGTTTAGCTGCTGCCAGCCCCACGCACGGCCCGTAGCCACCTTGAACAGATTGAGTGCGGGGTCGAACACCCTCTTGATGATCTCTTCCAAGAACTCCTTGAAAACGCCGTCCTGGTCGATCCCAGCCTCGTCCACCCCGAGGTCGTTGACGAACTTGACGCGGATCACACCCTTCATGGCGTGCTGGGAGAGCTGCCGAAGCTGCTCATAGCCATCCTGCCAAGACAGAATTACAGATTCCAAGATGGCGACTGAGGGAGACACCATGTCGCGATCCCTCTGAGACTCTGATCTCAATCGCCGTGAAAGCAGCTTCATGACAAGAGAATGAAAGGAGTGAAAAATTGAACTAAGCAATGAAAAATCTGAAATGCGATGGGATCAAAGCCAGAAAACGGAACAGAGGATAGTAAAGAGCTCCAAGCGCCTTACCTAGGGAGCAGTGGTGGCGGCAGTGGTGGCGGCGCCATTTTGGCCAGGCTGTGCCTGTGGCCACCAGCATGCGGCTTCCACAGGCCGCCAACAAAGCCCGCAACCTGTTGTAAATCCAGCAACTGCAGATCATCAGCAATGAAAGCGAGCAGCAACTCGCTCCCATGCGCAACAGAGCCCCAAATGCCCGGAAGCCTGAGCAGAACCTGCAGAAGTGCAGCTCAGCTTACCCCTCCCCCAGAGATTAAGAGCAGGGCTCAACAAGACCGTAAGTTAAAGAGCCGCCCTGGGGGAGATCACCCAGCGTGGCCACAGGGACTCGTGTGGCAAGCAGACTCGTGGGGTCTGAGACTTTGCAGATCACCCCTGCGGAGGTGGAAGTGGGGTCTGCTCTAAGACACAGCAGAAGCGCTGTGTCCCCGGCGACATTCGGGCGGGACAGACCTACAACCCGAAGGTCGCAGTGTCCTTGCAGGGCTTCCGGGGATCGCCAAAGGACACACAGTTGTGGTACCTGGGGAAAGAACAGACCATCCCAGCCTTCTCTGTGGAAAACGCGGAGTTCTGTGTTTGCACAGAGTTGGGTCAAAGCAACCTCTGCTGCTTCTGTAGGCAAAGAAAACACAGGCCCAGAGTCCCATGCTGGTGACACCCGCCATATATGTAGACAGAGAGAGACATAGGGACAGGCCCAGTGGAGAATGTGGAGACCCACGTTTGCAGTTGGAGGGGTACCAGTGGCACTGGGTGCCTGCAGGGCACAAACTGTCCAGCTCACACCTCTGAGTCTACTCCCTATTACGGAGGCGACAGACAGGTCCCTGAACCTTAACACCTGGAACCCATCAACATAACCATTGCAGCGGGCAGAAGGAACCCTAGAGTAACTGCAACCCAGTACTGACGATCTACAGGCAGAACAATAGTGGGGAGATACGGGATATAGGTTTCAAAGTTGATTTTAAAGACTAATAAACACACAAAGAGCTGAGAATAACCATTCAGTAAAGGGTATTCACCTTTAAGACTCACCTAGAAGCAAATCCAAAATAAGATACAATTAAGGGAGAGTGATTAGACATAGGAAACCTACAGAGTGAGAGAGAGCTACCAAAAGCAATAAAGATATAAATTTAAGAAACCTGAAATTATGAGAAGGAAGAATAGCAAAGAAACAATACAACAGAACCCACCAACACAGAATTGCAAACATTGCCAGAAGGACAATTCAGAACATTAATAGTAGAAATGATACAGGATTTCTGAAAAGAATTCAGAGAGCCTGAAAGAAGTGAAGGATCAAATAAAGAATATGACATCCTGAAGAGGAATCAAAAAGAAGCTCTGAAGGAAGTGAAGGATGCAATAATTGAAATGAAGGCAGAAATACAAACTATCAACAATAGACTAGACCACATAGAAAACAGACTCTAACTTAGAAGATGACTTCTCCAAAAATGAACGCATAGTATATAATTTAGAAAAAACAATTCAAGCCGGGTGTGGTGACACACGCTTGTAATCCCAGTACTTGGGAGACAGAGACTGGAGGATCTGGGTTTGCGGCTAGCCTCAGATACTTAGTGAGGCCCTCCAGAACTTAAGTGAGACGCTGTTTCAAAATAAAGAACAAAAAATAGGGCTGGGGGTGTAGCTCAGAGGAAGAATGCCCCTGGGTTCAATCCCCAGTACTGCAAAAAAAGAAAAAACAATTTGACAGCATGAATCGGACATTGAAGAGATCTCGGCTAATCTTAAACGAGCAGACCTAAGAGTAATATTTGCAGATGACATGATATTATACTGAGAAGACCTAACAAACTCAACCAAAAGGCTTATAGAACTGACCAACAGCCGGGTATGGTGGCGCACACTTGTAATCCCAGTACTTGGGAGGCTGACAAAGGAGGATCGCAGGTTCGCGGCCAGCTTCAGCTACTTGTGAGGCCCTCCGCAACTTAGTGAGACCCGGTTTCAAAATAAAAGATAAAAAAATAGGGTCGGGGGTGTAGCTCAGAGGTAGAATGCCCCTGGGTTCAATCCCCAGTACCACAAAAAAAAAAAAAAAGAAATGACCAACAAATTCAGCAAAGTGTCTGGATACAAAATCAATCTTAAAAAATCAGCTTATCTGGGCGTGGTGGCACATGCTTGTCATCCCAGTACTTGGGAGGCGGAGACAGGAGGATCTGGGTTTGTGGTCAGCCTCAGCTACTTAGTAAGGCCCTCCGCAACTTAGTGAGACCCTGTTTCAAAATAAGGAATAAAAAATAGGGCTGGGGGTGTAGCCCAGAGGTAGAATGTTGTTGTTGGCAAAACTGGTTAACCATATGCAGAAAAATGGAAATAAATCCCCCTTTCTCACCCTGCACAAGAGTCAATTCAAGATGAATCAAAGACCTGGAAATTAGACCAGAGACCTTGCAGCTACTTGAGGAGGGCATAGGCCCAACGCTTCAGCACACAGGCACAGGCAAAATCTTCCTCAACAAGACCCCAAAGGCACAAGAAGTTAAAAAGAGGATCAATACGTGGGATTGCATTAAACTGAAGAGCTTCTGCACGGCAAAGGAAACTATCAAGAACCTCAACAAGAGTCGACAGAATGGGAGATTTTTGCCAGCTACTCCTCTGATATAGGAAACTCTGTACAGAGAACTCAGAAAATTCACCGCTAAAAAATCAAATAACCCAATCAAAAATGGGCAAGTGAACTAAATAGACACGGCACAAAAGAAGAAATACAAATGGCCGATAAATGTATGAAAAAAATGTTCAACATCATTAGTAATCAGAGAGATGCAAATCAAAACTACTCTGAGATTTCACCTAACCCCAATTAGAATGGCAATCATTAAAAACACAAACAATAACAAATGCTGGCAAGGATGTGGAGAAGTAGGAACTCTAATACACTGTTGGTGGGATTAAAATTAGTGCAACCACTTTGGAAAACCGTGTGGAGGATCCTCAAAAGAATGGGCATGAACCTACCTTATGACCCAGCAATATCACTAGGTATCTACCCAAAAGAATGGAAACCGAATTACCAGATGCACGTGTATCTATGTTTATAGCTGCACAATTCACAACTGCCAAACTATGGAACCGGCCAAGATGTCAATCAACAGATAGATTACAAAACTATGGGATATATACACAATGGAATTTTATGCAGCCATAAAGAAGAACAAAATTACATCATTTGCAGGGAAATGGATGGAATTCGAGAACATTATGCTAAGTGAGATTAGTCAGTCACAAAAAGTGGAAAGTCGATGCTCTCCCTATTATTTGGAAGCTAAGGAGTATAGGGCATAGGAAGGATCCCAGACAAAGATGGAGAAAAACTTAGATGAGTAAAGAAAGGGACCTAGCTGAGGGAGATGGTAGGGGGGAAGAGGGAAACACCCCAATGCACAGAATGTACATACACAAACTTATCAAAGTCAATCACTATGCTGAGCATGAGAAGAAGGGAAGGGGGAGGAAATGGGGTGGGAATTGGGGGAGAGCTAATTGACAGATGTGTGCATGTATACTTCTACCACGCTGAAACCCATCAAGATATATGATTACAATGCACCAATAAATAAATTTTTTAAAAAAGAAGGTAGATGGCTAGGTAAGCACTGATTTTTTATTTTCTGAAAAGGGGGTGGTAGCCAAATAAGTTTGGAAACCTCTGCAACATAGTGTTACTTAAAAATCAGCAGAAATCACTCTCTAGGAGCAACAGAACTGGAGAGCAGACAGATGATTATTCTCAGTTAACTATAAAAGTCTGGCCAAAGTGCCAGGTATCATATAGTGCAATGTGGTCTTTTACAACCAATTTTGGACACAATCCACCTGTTTGCCTTAAAACTCTAAGACATCTAACTTCATGAGCCTAAGACAATGTTATAAAAACCAGGACCTTGCCGGGCGTGGTGGCACACGCTTGTAATCCCAGTACTTGGGAAGTGGAAACCGGAGGATCCGGGTTCGTGGCCAGCCTCAGCTACTCAGTGAGGCCCTCTGCAACTTTGTGAGACCCTATTTCAAAATAAAGTATAAAAACAGGGCTGGGGGTGTAGCTCGGAGGTAGAACGCCCCTGGGTTCAATCCCCAGTACCACAAAAAAAAAAAAAAAACAGGACCTTGATGATATGTTACTACCAAGACTTGGACTGTCACTAGAATTCAGTGCACAGGAGGAAATGCTTCTCAGGCCCCAGGTCTTTGAGAAGGCGCCTGGCCATTTGGCTAGAGAACAAGCTCTGGGCGCTCAGTCTGTCTTCTCATTGAAGCTGGAAAGGGGAGCGAGCACGGGGCCAACTCACACAAGGTGACTGAGTAAGTGAAGCCGGACAAGGATGAGGCATCGCTTTTCCTCAGGCTGCAAGGTGGGAATCAAGGAGAATGAAATTCAAAGAAGATCCTTAAGAAAAAGAAACCCTAGCCGGGCGTGGTGGCGCACACTTGTAATCCCAGTACTTTGGGAGACGGAGACCAGAGGATCCGGGTTCGCGGCCAGCCTAGGCTCTATCTCTCTCTCTCCCTGTCTCTCTCTCTCTCTACCTAGTGAGGCCCTCCGCAACTTGGTGAGACCCGGTTTCAAAATAAAGTATAAAAAATAGGGCCGGGGGTGTAGCGCGGAGGTAGAATGCCCCTGGGTTCAATCCCCGGTACCGCAAAAAAAAAAAAAAGAAACCCTGCTCAACACCCGGGCCACACACCAGAAAATGTCGGTCTGTGGAGACTGCGGGAAGAGGTGGTAGAAATGTGTGAAGCAGCACAAGAGACCAGAGATTCAGAGAGAATTAAAGACTTCTAATTAAAGGAGGGAGGCTGTGCCTAAAGCAATTCCCCGGACCAAAAGAGAAGCTGCTGATTTTTATAGAATGCTTTTAATTTGAACTTGGGCAAGGAGAGACACGTCGAAGTTACTAAAATCATTCCAAATCAGGAAAGTCATCACAATTTCCTTCTTAGTGGTAAGGAGAGAAGTGAAACACTGAAGAAATTACTCTGTGCCTCAGTTACACTGGTACAGCTAAGTTAACCATTCACTAACTGATTCTATTTGATATATCTGAGGTGTGAGCCCACTGTCTTGATTCATCATCTCTGCATTCTAATTTGACACTTACTTTCATAGTCTTAATCTCCAAGGATTAGTAGAGAGAATAACAACGATAATAAATCTTCTAATAGGAAAAAATACCTGTATACCACATTATTTCTTTGAAGAGCATCATTCAAGAAAGCTACAATGCAGGATATGAACATGCACAAATTTGATTTGTCACAGAAATGTTCTTTCAAGATCCAAGATAAATCAGCAAATGCTTCCAGAGCCGACATATAATCCATGAATTCAAATCATTTCCAAGATTTATGATCCATTAGAAAGACAGTTTCAGCCGGGCGTGGTAGCACATGCTTGTAATCCCAGTCCTTGGGAGGCTGAGACAGGAGGATCGCAGGTTCGAAGCCAGCCTCAGAAACTTAGTGAGGCTCTCTGCAACTTAGCAAGACCCTGTTTCCAAATAAAAAATAAAAATAGGGCTGGGGGTGTAGCCCAGAGGTAGAAGGCCTCTGGGTTCCATCCCAGTATCCCCTCCCCTCCCAAAAAAGAAAGAAAGTAAGTTTCAATTTCTCTTGTTCTTGTGAGAGGCTAATGTATAGCTGCAGAAAATGCATACACACTGCACATACTCCATGACAACAATAGCATTTATTGATAAGGCTTTTCAGGTTTAAAAAAAATGATGTTGCTGGTTACATTCATTCTGATTTATCTGTATGTGGTAGATGGATACTTCGTTCTGGTGAAGGTTCCTAAAATACAACAGACAAACAGATACCCATGGAACAAGAATGGTCTACTGAAGTTTATCAGAAATATCCCACAACTGTTACAATGACATCCAAAATCAATTGGATATCCAAGGATAGACTAGATGTCCATAGACAGCTACAGGTTCACATTTAGATATATGCATAGATAGAGATAAAGAATATATATGTGCACAATGGAATTCTACTTGGTCATAAAGAAGAACAAAATTATGCCATTTGCAGGAAAAATGGATGGAACTGGGGAATACTATGCTACGTATGATTAGTCAATCTCAGGAAGTCATCGGTAGTGTGTTTTCTCTAATATGTGGAAGCTAGAGAGAAAATAGGAAACATAAGGAACTCTAGTGCAGAGAGAACCTGTGGAGTAGTTGAAGGGAGGTGGGGGAGACTAAGGGAGGGGAAGAGGAGGATCAAAAAAAGCAACAGTTCAAATAATACTACGGCAATATGTGGAGGGATTACTAGCAATCCCACTAAGGCGTGTGGGGAGGGAGGAGGGGCAGTGGGGTGAGATGTGGAAGAAAATACACCAAGAGTTGTGTGCGTGCATGTTTTCATTACCTTGAACCTTGCTATGATGTGTAATTGCAATGCACTAGTAAAACAATTTTAAAATGAAAAAAAAGGCAGAATTACAGCCCATTGGGAACCCACAGGCTTCTGCATAATTCAGGCGCCCTCCCCAAGGTTCCCTTCTGCCATGTGAAGCTTTTCCGGGGCAGTTACTAAGTATGCAAGTCAGGACACGTAGACACGCAAGAAGAGTGGCCCCGCTTGCTTTTGAATGAGAGCCTGTTAAAAGGAAGATTCATTTTGGGGACGCGCTGGTCCCACGCTCTGGCAAGGGGAGACTGCCCTCAAGAACAGGGAGGGAATTAGATGGAGTGAGTCAGGACAAGCTCTAGCCATCAGCAAAGGATGGGAAGAACCAGACAAGATGGATCTCTCTCTCTGGTTTAATGCTAAGACTATCTTTGAGCTCATGGGCAAAAAAGTCAAACTTACAAAACACAATAAAATGAAACACACAAGTACCCCGCCGCTCAGCTCAGTGCTTTCCCTGGACTGTGCAGGGCCTTGAGTGTTGTGCTGAGGGACCAAGGTTATAACCAGGCAACTGGGGAGGGGTGTGGGGTCACAGGAATCTAGACAGGAAACAAAGCTGGCTGGATTTCTGTCCAGAAAGATCTATGGCAGCAGAACAGATACCTGGCAGAGGATGAGGAGGAGGCTGAGAGACTGGGGTGCAGGGGTGAGGCTGGGCCTGGAGCAGTGGGAGGAGAAGCTCAGCGTGCCTCTGGCTTGTGGTCAGCCCCCTCAAAACAGCCATTTGCTGGTGTACTCAGGGGTAGAGAGCAGGATTAGCATGCATACGGCCCCGGGCCCAATCCCCAGCACCACAAACAAACATACACACACAAAAAAACAGCCATTTAGCACATATCCTATATCCAGAATTCAACACCTGTGGCCCCCAGGACAGAACTTTGGAGTTCTACCAGACCATCATGCTTAGTGTGTCTCCCGATTCTCATCTGCTGAGGTCTTTCCCACTTCTGACTCTGTCATCTGATGTATTTCTGGTATCTGGGGCATTGAGGTTTTTATTGCAGAGTAGTGATTATAAAAATCAGTGAACAGGGCAGGGCCCATAGAGGAGACCTTTGGCCTGACATGAGGGCCCATGATCAGTGTGAACTGTCTTTAGATATTGTCACAAATCAACCTTAATACGCTGCTGAGGCCACGCAGCCTCTCTCCTCACAGTCACGACTGCAGCAGCCTCATGTTTTCCTGACACCTAGACCATTTCCACAGCATCCACTCGGCCCAGTCTGCCAGGCTGGGCACCTTGTCACAAAGCCAGTGAGCAGTCTGCCAGCATGGAAGACTTTTGGGGAAACCCTTGCCGCCTTCCTGCCCTGCTCACTCAATGACCCGAAGGCCTGTCCTAGGGTGCTTTCTAAGGCTCATCAGAATTGTAGGCTGCAAAGTTAGTGAAGCAAGGAGAAATGACCCAGCTGGGAAAGGAAGTCCTGGCTCCCAGGAATGGCCGTCTCTGATAACTGGGTGGCCGCGACTGAGAATCTAAATCTCTCTACACTAAGTGCTGTGTGCACGTATGAATGTATCACTTTGTTTGTTTTTTTTTTTTTTTTGCAGTACCGGGGATTGAACCCAGGGGCGTTCTACCTCCGCGCTACACCCCCGGCCCTATTGTTTTATACTTTATTTTGAAACCGGGTCTCACAAAGTTGCGGAGGGCCTTGCTAGCTAGAGAGAGAGAGAGAGAGAGAGAGAGAGTGTGCAAGAGAGAGCTGAGGCTGGCCGCGAACCCGGATCCTCCGGTTTCCGCCTCCCAAAGTGCTGGGATTACAAGCGTGCGCCCACGCCCGGCTGAATGTATCACTTTGAATCGCACTATGATGTATAATTACAATGCACCAGTAAAGGTATATATAAATAAAAAAACTCTCTCTGCCCTTGGTCTGCCTTTGCCAGGGCAAGGGGAAAGGGCTGGATGGGAGTATGTCTGAGGTTCCTTCCAGTTTGGAAATACTGGAGCTCCAGCCCAAGTGTGCCCTCTGGGAGGGGGCCTTCCTGCAGGACCAAGACAAGCACCCAGAAGCCTCAAAGAAGCCCAGCCTTCCAGGCCAACTAGCAAGATGGAGGCAGCATAAGAGCCCAGCACAGCTGAGTCTGATATCAGCTTTCTCTGATGCCCCCTTGTGTCCACATCGAGCAAAGGCTACCGGGCTCTCATTCTAATAACCAAGCTACGCCGCATCAGAACAACTGGGTAGTGAAAAATGCCCCTCACCCCTTCCTAATTCAATCTCATGAGAGAGTGTGCCCTTAGGGAAGGGACAGAGGAAAAGGACTTAGCCTAAAACTTCAGAAGGCCCTCCTCAGACAACTCTGGTGGATGTGTTTTAAGAACTAGGCCCTAGCCAGGCATGGTGGTGCACTCCTGTAATCCTGGTACTTGGGAGGCTGAGACAGGAGGATCACAGGTTCAAGGGCAGCCTCAGAATGTAGTGAGACCTGCAGCAACCTGTTAAGACCCTGTTTCAAAACAAAAATAAAAAGGGTAGGGTGCAGCTCAGAGATAGAATACCCCTGGGTTCAATCCCCCAGTAACACACACACACACACACACGGCCCTATGTAACTGGGTGCCATGAGCAACAAGGCTCGAGGAGGGAGTCAGGGGATTCCACTGGCCACAGGTGACAACACTCCACACCAGCCCACTCTCCCAGGGGTGGGTGCTGGCCACGCTGAGCAGCTATGACGGCTGGGGCCGAGGACTTCTAGAGACGGGAGCTGCACCTGTGTCTGACGAGGAAAGTGCTGGAGACGGGAATGTCTCCACACAACGGAGCTGCTTCATTCTTTGAGTCAAAACACAGGCTGCAGACTGGTGGCCCACATGGTGAACGCAGTGGGAACCGTCCGACCTTCCGGGTCCTTACACACTGTCATTAGTTCACAACATGAAAGACCAGAGGATTTCATATAAAGCCACGGATTCTGATCTCTTGACTCTCCAGACCATCCCAGAGCTTGCATCTCCATGGGGCAAGCCAGGAGGCCCTGAGTGGAGGTGGCCTGTCTCTGGGAGGCACGTGCCACCACTTGCCCGCCATCTCTACTGCTCCCAGCGCTGGGGCTGGATGCCACCTGTCACTTGCCCTCCCACTCATGGGGTTGTTCTCCTTAGGTAGAGGTGCACAGACCCAGAGGGTTATGTTTCAAAGGAAACGGGAGGGAGGCGCACCCAGCTGGCTTTGCTCAAGCAGGCGACCTGCAGGGCCCCTGTGGTCACTCAAGTTCTTCATCCCTACTTTTAAAAATGTCAAAAACATCAACTGTTTAACACATGCTGCCTTTTCTAACAGCTCCTGGTGTCGGTCACCAGTGGAGTGACACAAATGTAGTGTGCACGCGCTGCGGGAGGAAATGTAGACACGGGAGGAAGGGCTGTTTGACGCCATACGCCGGTGGCTGGCCCGTGTGCCCTGTGCTGCGGTGGGATCCCTTGACCGTCCTACTCTGGTAGAACACGCAAATGAAGAACTGCGGCCAGAGTGACATCAAAGGTCTAAGGAGCAAACATGGTAGATAAGTCAAGCCAAGCCCCTCCTGGGGATGGGACTTGGGCTCAGTCCCCAATGCCCTCGCTGGCAGGAGCAGCACAGGGGCAGGCTGTGCGCTATACAACCCCAGGGGAGGGTGCAGCGCGGGCCACACAGCCATCCACGGAGACCTGTTTGCCATGACGATGTCCCAGCAGACTGAGGCCGGGTGAGAGCTAAGATCCTACTTCTCGGAGCATGCTTCTTTGTGGTAGCTTCCACAGGCCTTGCCACTCCTCAGAGTAAGTCAGTATGTAATGGTAACTTCCTGACACACAGGCGACACGCTTGAGGACAGGCACTGGTCACTAGGTTGGGCTCAGGTGGGCAGCTGTACTTGCATCTCATGAGTCTACATCTACAAAGACCTCCCAGCTCTGTATCAATGTGCTTCTCTGTGTGGCTCAGCAAGCAAAACGTCCGCGCTCCACCTACGCCGCCTTCACAGGCGGGCACCTGGGCAAAGTGCCCGTGGGATGGGGGTCTGCGCAGAGCTGAGAAGGGCAGTGGGGCCGCTGCAGCCGAGCTCCCATCCTCATTTCAAAGAGGCGCAAGGAGTCGGATGCTTGAGCCCACCGACCCTCAGGGGCAAAGGAAGACGCTGTGGTCCCCAGCACAGAGGACACAGTTCACTGATCAGCTATTCAGAGCAGTCAACAGTCAGATGACCCCAGGAGCCTTGATTAGAGTCATGAGACCAAGGAGCGACGAGGAGAGTCCAGAGGCGACAGCTCATCCCCGTACGCCCTACTTGGCAGAACTTCTACGGCCTTGCCACTCACCTCCAACATCCGGGACCGGCGGATGGTGATGTGAGTGACGTGCGGGGACGCAGAGCTGGTCTCCACAAGCCCCAGCTTCTCTTTCTCCTTGGTAACCATGTTTCTGAACAGGAGAACTCTCTGAAATGAGCAAAGTGGGACCAGAAACAGGGTAAACAACTGTATTTCCATAAAATCCACTCTAGGAAATTGTTGACAGTTAAGTCACACAAGCTGCAACCAGAGGGCAGCCCTGATATGTGCTGCCGGTCCGGGGGTCTCGTGAGACAGGAATCGTTCTCAAGAGCACTTTTGGGAATTAGCGGTATGGCTGAACTTTTGCCAAGGGATGAATGTTCCAGAAAGACTGAGACCAGCTAGGAATGGTCCAGGAGAAAATTACTGTCCTCATTCAGTCGATAACAGGAACCGGGCGGCAGAGCAAGTTAGAGGCCGCCCGTGACTGCACCTCAGGGGACGGCCCTGCCGAGCACCTGGCGCCAAGCCAGAAACCCGAGCGCGCCTGCGCCCTCCTCCTCTTGCTCTCACAGCCGCCGGTCTCCAAGGCCTCAGGTACTGGCTCCTTCAGTCTCTTGACCCAGTCATCGATCTCCTCTGATGGCCTCTCCTCCGTGCAGGCCAGATGGCTTTAGTGCCCTCCGCATCATGGCCAGAATGCTCTCTCTGAAGTGCAGCTCTGACCAGGGGCCTCCCGAGCTGGAAACCCTGCATGGTCTGGCTAAACCCAAGCTCCTAGCGTGGTTCATGAGGCCCTTCTCGCTCTAACTCCGTCACCTCCTCAGCCCCATTTCTCAACTCCCTTTCATGTTGCCTCCAACCACACTGTGTCTGGCTTTTCTCACCCTGGGCCTTTGAGCCTTGTGCACTTCTGCTCTGCAGCTCTCTCTACCCCTTTCCCTCACTCCTAGTTGGGTCAGATCGCTGGACATGGGCTCCCCCAGCACCAGCCCCACGGCACACACCCCACTCCGCCCTTCTCCATCTCTGTACCCCCAGCACTTAGTGTAACCACTGTCGCGTTTGCAGGATGAGTGATCGCATTCAGTCACTCCCAACTGCTCTAAGATGGGGAGTCAGGAACCACGTGGAACAGAAACACGCGCCAATAGCCCAGCTCTGGGTGTGACTTACGTTTTTGTGAGGAATGACATGGGGGATGTACTGCAGAATCAACTGTGCCCGTTTCCGGTCCTTGTCAAGTTCTTGGAAAAGCACACTAGGCTTGAGATCCCTTAAGAAGACAGACAGACACAGGTTTGGGGTTAAAACAAGAAAACCTTTCTCTAGTGCAGGGTTCATACACCACAGCACGCGGGCCAAATTCGGCCCGCTGCCTCCTCTGTGAAGTTCCTGGGAACACCACAGCACTCATTCCCACACGGGCTACCTGTGCTGCCTTCACGCTGCAACAGCAGAGGGAGCAGCTGCGACAGGGGAGTGGGCCACAGGCCTGAAACCACCTGGCCCTTTATGACAAAGTTTGCGAAGCCTGGCTCTGGTACCAGAGCTGACATCATGGATAGAAATGTTGACACACTGTTTAGATCCTACCACCTCACCCCCCAAAAACCCGAAAGCAGTTTTTTCCTGGTCATTCTGCTGAACTATCACGCCCCCATGCTCAGGTCAGCAGAAAGATCTTTTCTTCCCAGTCTGGATAAGAAACAGCTGCTGAATGTGACCTGGCTTTATTGCCATGAATTAACTAATTATATATATATATATATATATATACACACACACACACACACATAGGTGTAAAAGCAGCAACTGCCAGGCGATGCATCCTGACAGGCGCCTCACAGGAACAGCAGCTCCTTCCACAGACGAACAGACAGGACGAAGGAGAGGGGAAGGGCCCTCCACCATAGGACACGAGTGCAGAGCACTCGGGCACCTCTGCTGCATGTGTGCGTGAGAGAGAGAGAGACACGGAGGCCCCTGGCTGCCCGAGCCCCTCTGCAGCCATGCTCACTTTCGTAGCCAGTGGTCCTCAGGAGCGAAGCGCCGCCGGCAGTCCCGCTCATACAGCACCATCAGCCACCCGTGGACAGACTGGAACAGCTCCAAGGTCTCACCCTTGGCATTCTCTGCAGGGAAAACAAACAGGAGTCACACTGACGGGAGAGGGGACTGAGCCAGAGCAGCAGGAGACCAGCTCTCATCTCCTGGGGTGCTCAGCAAGCCTTGGTCTTCCCTACTCTGTTTTCTGTGGAACCAGACGCTTGTAATCCCAGCACTTGGGAAGCTGAGACAGGAGGATCGCAGGTTTGCAGCCAGCCTCAGCTACTTAGTGAGGCCCTCAGCAACTTAGTGAGAACCTGTTTCAAAAATAAAGAATAAGCTGGGCATGGTGGTGCATGCTTGTAATCCCAGTACTTGGGAGGCTGAGACAGGAGGATCCGGGTTCGCGGCCAGCCTCAGCTACTTAGTGAGGCCCTCCGCAACTTAGTGACACCGTTTCAAAAAAAAAAATAAAGAATAAAAAATAGGGCTGGGGGTGTAGCTCGGAGGTAGAATGCCCCTGGGTTCAATCCCCAGTACTGCAAAAAAATTAAATAAATAAATAAATAAAATAAATAAAAATAAAAGGCCCCCTGGGAATGTCCCAAGCATCAGCAGGGCCTGGGTGTCTCCGGCTCAGTCACTCATGGTGGCCCCCCACTAGCACACGGTCCAAAGGCCCTTTTCGCTCTGAGGAGCTTCATACTGAACACCGGGGAACACTTTGGGAGATAAGACTCTCATCTGAAAGATGAACTGGCGTGCGTTTTATCTTCACAGAAGTCAACGTGAAGAATCCAAAGGAAATTCAGGGCAAAGTTAGACATCATTAATAACCCTTGACACGTCCATGCAAATCCTGAAGGACACCTGGGAGAGTGAGACTTCTACAACCACGCTACTCCCCTAACAGACCACACAGTGAAGCGATGAACTTGACAGATGAATAAGTGTACACTTTTACTAACTTTGGCCAACAACGAAGCAGAGAAGCAGTTGACGTTCCAACTCTTTGAGCATCAGTCAACCGAGGGTGGACACCGTTACCGTACCTACAATGCCATCCCAGATCATCTTAAACACGAAGCAATTCAGGAACGAGGAGATGGTGACCAGCTCTTCCAGTTTGAATGAAATTTGTTCTTCATAAACTTCAATGTCGTCAAGAATCCTAAATCAGAAAGAAAATTATTCAGAATTTCCCACTGAGAAAAGGAAAGAAATGAGATCTTAGTACTTACTAGACAAAATCAGCGAGGTTAAGAAATAAGCTCTATCTGAGAGTCATTTCCTATCAAGTTGACAGATCAAACGACCTGGTGAGTAAGCTCTGCTTCAAAGTGGCTGAGGCGGGGACAGCGGGCAGGGGTTTAGATGACGAAAAACTGGCTCCAAGTTGATGACTGTTGGAGCTGCTGATGGCCTGTGAGGGTTTGTTGTTTTTTCTACTTTCTACTTATTTGAAATTGCCCATAGTAAAACGATAAACAGTCCTCCTCCAGGACAGACACTAGTGGCACTTGGTATTTGAGAGTGAATGAATACATGTTTAAAAGAATACATGAATGAATGAATACGTGAGACAGAGCTGTAACTGCAAATCTCCCGAACCCACTCAAACGCTGTAGCCTGCAGCTCACTCTCAGCTGCCCTTCCCTCGGCATTAATGGAGCATCTTTCCCAGACCCTAGAGACCCTCCGCCTGCTCCCTGAGCCCTGCCCTCCATGACGCTCAGCCGGTCTGCCACGCACGTGGCCCTGGTCCCTTCCTGTTACGGTCTCCAGCCTAAGGTCCATCCGACCTTATTATTCTCACCAACCTTTTGGGAAACAGTGGAATCAAAAGAGTACCAAATACACATGAAGACACTTAGGTTTAAAAGCGAAGGGACTGAGTGGGCCTACCGTTTGCTAATACTGAGCCCTGGACATTCCTTTTCTCACTTACTCATTATCAGACCGGTAATATTGTCTGCATTCCACTAATAAGGAAACCGAGGCTCAGAGAGGTTAAGCTACTCTCCCAGGGTCAGCAAGGTAATAAACAGCAGCAGCCAACACATCCTGAGCTCTTCCTGTGTGCCAGGGACTGTGCTCAGCACTTTCTCTTTCAATCCTAACCACGTGCCTGAAAAGTAGGTGCTGTTGTTATTCCCATTTCTAGATGAGGAAACTGAGTCTCAGAGAGGCTGAACCCCTTAATCCCTTGCCGAGGGTATTGTAGTATATGGCTGAGCAAGGTTCTGTGGCCTGGCCCTCTGACTCTGGAATTTTCCAGTATTCTACTTAGCTCAGGGAGTAAATGACTAAGCTGTGATTTGAACCCACCTCCTGAGACCCCGAAGCCCACACTCAGTGGTCCTGACTCAGGATGGAAAATAACAACTGAGGAACGCCGCATGCATGCAACCTGCTCGTCAATGTTTTCTTGTCTGATTTTTTCCCCTTGAGACAGGGTTTTCCTATGTTGCCCAGATTGTCTCAAACTCCTGGCTCCGAGCGACCCTCCTGCCTCGGCCTCCCTGAGTAGCTGGGGTTGCAGACATGCACCTCCTCACCCAGCTGTCGTCTTAACTCTCATGACCCTGCCACAGGTCCAGGTGTATACAGTGAGCACATCAGCAGTCACTTGCTTCCTGACACTGTAATGTGGTCTCTCCGGATCCCAGGACGGGGACTCGGCCCACAGCAGTCCACCTACGTGATGAGGTGCCGGGAACAGTCACAGAACAGCATCAGCATGGCCAGGAGCTGCTTGGACTCTTCGGCGTCACCGCTCAGGCATTCCAAGAAGAGCTGTAACCCCCCGCGGGGCCCCAGCTCACAGATAAACGCCCACAGTTTGGGCAGCAGGTCATCAAGGTAAGTGAGACCTGGAAAAGGACAGAGAAACCCAAGCTTCAGGTGGGGACTCCATCTAGAGCACAGATTCCCAAGTGGTGACACCGCCCCGGGAGCACAGGGCAGGTACAGACACGGAGGAGAACGCAAATTTGTCACTGTATCTTTCTGTTTATTCACTTAAGGAAGGTGGATTTCCGGGGGGGCGGGGGGGCTGAGTAATTCTTTTCTTGAAAAGGGGCAATAAACCAAATAAGTTTGGGAATCTATGACTAGTCTGTTATTTCTCCTTTCCATTCGAAAAACAAAACACTTACGCCTTTCAGTGAACATTTAATGTACATGTAAAGAAGAAGGTGCCATTAGGAAAAGTATTATCACCATGAGACTCACAATGATTGACAGATGTCATTTAATGACTCGCTGTGTGCCCGCTACCATTCTAACCAGCCGGTGTGCACTGGCTCCTTTCTGCCTGTGAAGCCCAATGTCACCTCTATTTATTTATTTATTTTTTTGTGGTACTGGGGATTGAACGCAGGGGAATTCTACCTCCGAGCTACACCCCCAGCCCTAATTTTTATTGTTTGTTTTGAAACAGGGTCTCGCTAAGTTGCAGAGGTCCTCACTAAGTAGCTGAGGCTGGCCGCCAACCCGGATCCTCCTGTCTCAGCCTCCCAAGTACTGGCATTACAAGTGTGCGCCACCACACCCGGCTCTATTTTATAAAGGAGGAAACTGAAGCACAGAGAGACTCAATAATTTGCTCCAAAGCACACAGCCAGTAAGTGTTACAGTCAGTAAAAGAACCGAGGTCTGTCTGATTTAGCAATTACGTTAGAAATCAGGGATCAGCAAGTTGTTTTTTTTCTGGAAAGGACTGGAAAATAAATATTTTCAGGCTTTGTGGGCCAGATGGCCTTTGTTGTTAAAAGAAAAACTTGAGACAAATAAGATTTAGCAGAGTTTAACTGAGCAAAGAACCACTGGCACATGGGGTCAGGAAGAGAAGAGATCAGAGAGCTCTGCCGAAGCGGGCAGGCGGGATTCATCACAGCTCGGCGTTTTCCTTATTTAACATGGTCTGACCAGTTGGCTGCCTGTGGCTGCCTGACGACTCAGCCATTTACAAAAATACGCAGAGGGCTTGGCCCATGGCAGCAGTTTGCTGACCTCTGTCTTAAACCATCTTGCAGGCTCACCCACATTTAGTAAAGCTTTCCTCTCATCGTCTTCTATTACTCTTCTCTTTTTTTCTTTTCTGTACTGAGGACTGAACTCATGGGCCTTACCTCTGAGCTATACCCCTGGCTCTTTTTATTTTTTATTTTGAAATAGGGTCTTGCTAAATTGCTAAGGCTGGCCACAAACCTGTGATCTCCTATTTCAGCCTCCCAAGTACCGATTACAGGCGTGTGTCACCACACCTGGTGACTTCTATTGCTCTATATTACAAACAGTAAAGAAGTGAATGACTGTGGCAGAAACACTCTAAAATATCATGCAAAACTAACCCTGGGAAGGAAAAGGTGAAGCCAAGAACGTTCTAAGTCTGCTTCCCGAGGGCGGCCTCACTGGTGCATCTGAAGTTAAGAATGCAGCTGGTGACTTAGGAAATCTGGACTGGAGGCAGGCGTGGTGGTGCACGCCTGTAATCCCAGTACTTGGGAGGCTAAGACAGAAGGATCGCAGGTCCTTGGCCAGCGTCAGACACTTAGCAAGGCCCTCTGTAACTTATAGAGACCCTGTTTAAAAATAAAAAACAAAAATAGGGCTGGGAGTGTAGCTTGGAGGTGGAATACCCCTGGGTTCATTCTCCAACCATACACGAAAAGAAGGAAGGGAGGAGGGAGGGAAGAAGGGAGGGAGGGAAGAAGGAAGGGAGGGAGGGAGGGAGGGAGGGAGTGAGTCTTGTGCAATTCCGTGTGTCACTGAATATATGGTAAGGTGTATTCCTCAGAAAAGTGGAGTCGCCTATATTTGAGCCCTTATAATACCTCTCATTTTACAGGGCATGCTCTGAATCGTTAGTTTGAATGAAGAACTACTTGGGGAAGACACAAGAGGCTGGGGAGGGGAGACTCATCAATGCTGCCTAGGGCTGCTGAGAGGTGAACTGGAGGAGCTGTAAAGGAGGCAAAGAAATGCGACGTCAACTGAGCTCTTACCCTACAGGTCTAACCTTCCACTTGCAAGGGTAGGAGAACACAGAAAGAAGCCTTAAAAAGCAAGTTTCTTGGCCAGGTTAGTGGTTATATATGTGCTCAGCTTATAACTAGTTTTCAGGTAGTCTGTGTTATATCATATAAACCAAAGAACACAGAAACCTCACAATTTAAAAACAGGTTACACTGTGGAGATCATAAATACACACCTACTGGGCAAAAGGAGAAAAGCCACTGTCCTCGTGTTCTACGAATGGCTCAGGGTGCAGACTGACATACTGGCCTACAGCCTCAGACACTGACTGGACAAAGGCTGCATCCTGGGCGACCTACAAGTGGAGATGCTGCGCCCTGGAGAGTGGTATCGGAGGACCAGCAGGGCTCCAGCGCTGTCAGGGGCGCAATGATGTGTCAACAAAGATGCTTTGTAAATTATGAGAATAGAAAAACAGTATTTTAAAAACAAAATATGTTGTTTTCTCTCTAATCTGATGTATATAGCTAAACTAACAGACTGAACATAGTACACACACTTTATTTTTATTCTTAAAAGTATGTTTCATGTTGGCCAAAAAGCTTATTTTTGGATTCTTACTTGGGAAAATGAGCTGAGATGTGAACGCATCTTATAAAGCTGACTCGGGGGCAACCTCAAGACCTCTCCCCCCAGATGCCCCAGATCCTCAGGTCCTGGAGAGCCCGGCCATGGCCTCGCCCCTTCTCTCCTCCCTCTGGTCTCTGCAGCACGAATCTGTGCAGAGCCTTATGCTCCATCCCTCTGCTGATGCCTCCGCACCTCTGAACACCTCCACCTGCACACCCAGCAGGTACCTGTCACTCCCCCGACTTCCCCAGCCCAGCAAATGGCACCATCATCCACACAGGGGCTCAGGACAAAAACCTGGCATCGCCTTCGAAGCCTTTAGTCCTCACACCCCCAAATCCAACCTACCAGTGAGACCCATGACTGCACCTCTAAAACACATCTGAAATGTACCTGCTTCCATCTCCATCACCACTATGAGCCAGTGGCGCACACCAGAAGGATCGTGCCCCCCTCCTCAGGGGATTTTGGCTGTGTTTGGAGACATGTTTCAGAGTCACAACTGGGGAGGAAGGTGCTATGGGCCAGAGGCTGGTAAACATCCTCCAATGCACAAGACAACAACCGACAACAAAGACTTATCCAGCCCAAGTGCTGAGGCCGAGAATCCCTGCTCTATGCCAAACCAATGTCATTTCTCCTCATTTTCACAGTGCCCATCATTTTACTGAATCTAGTTTTGCTTATTGTTGGTTTCCCCACTACAAGAATATAATCCCCGCAGGGACAGGGACCTTGGCTGTCTTGTTCACCTCTATATTCTCAGTGCCTTGCACATACAAGTGCTCTGTGAATATGCAAAGAATGAATAAAAAAGTGTGAAAGACAGCAAAAGCAGCCACTTACGACTTAAGAAGACTGTACAGTGCAGAGAGCAGTTTTCAACCCTCTATGTAGTGACCTGCAAGCCTGGCTTACAAGGATTGTTTTTTTTTGAGGTACTGAGGGCTAAACCCAGGGGCATTCTACCTCCGAGCTACACTCCCAGCCCTATTTTTTATTCTTTAGTTTGAAACAGGGTCTAAGTTGCAAAGGGCCTCACTAAGTAGCTGAGGCTGGCCGCGAACCTGCGATCTTCCTGTCTCAGCCTCCCAAGTACTGGGATTACAAGCGTGCGCCACCACACCCGGTTTACAAGGATCTTTTGTACTCATAGTACCGACGCATCCCAACGACACCTGAGCTGCGACTTAAAAGCCCTTGTCCAAGTCTGTCCCTACAGAGGGCACTCTCTTCCTTGCTCAGCTAAAAAGGAAAATGTTGAGCATCTCCATGCAATGAGATATCATGCAGTCAATAAAAATCAGGTTTCTAAAGAATTGTTGACATGAGAAAATGCTTACAAAATGATTAATGAAAAGGGAAGGATAAAACGATGTATGTCAGTTTAAAATATATTTACATGTGTAATACACTCTGGCACAAGTATGTATCTTTGCGTTGTGGGATTTAAGGGTTGTGTATGTTTGTTTGTTTTTTTCTTCAACCTCCCTATCTTTTCTAGTTTTCTATTCAGAAAAAAAGAAACTTTTCAGAGTTGAACCTCATAAGTAAAATACAAGCCGGATAACAGGAACAAATTAGAAGTCCTATGACTGAGGTTGGCTTGGGCTATTTCACTGATGCCGAGGATCTCTAGCTCGAAAAAAAAATACCCTCCTCCAAAAACCTACTTGCTGAGTCAAGGGAGCCAGAGAAGAAAGTCAACTCTAAGAACACTTGTCTAACACATTTAAGAGACGGAAGCAGCAGCCTTGGGATGCCAGACCTGTGAGGATCTGCAGGCGGATCTGGGTCAGCGTGGTCAGCGAGGTCTGGTAGAGGACGCAGATGTTGCAGACCTTCTGCACCTCCGCGGAGTCCACGCGCTTGCCCCCGACGGGCCTCAGGATGTTCCGCACCGACGCAGACTTCTGAAACGCACGCTTGAGGAGGCCTGGCACGGAGGAAAGGGGAATGTGAGCAGAAGTTCAGCCATCTGCCAAATCCCACCTGGTCAGGGATGAGCATTTGCTAAAACTCCAAATTACAGCCAGGGCCAGGTAGTGAGCCTGCTGCTTGGACGACTCAAGACACTTCTTTGGGATAAATGAGAAAAAGATTCACAACTGGTTTTTAGGTACAGCCCAAAGACTTCTTCAGAATATCTGAAAATTTCTCACAACAAGCCAGGCATATTCGACTCTGACGTGCAATTCTTTTACTGTTATCACCTAATATCAGAAGCTACAAAAGCAAATATTCACAGGGCCATATTGGGGGAAGAGGGTGCAAGGCAGCAGGCTTGGCTGAGTCTTTTTTTCTTTTTCTTATTTTTTTTTGTGGTACTGGGGGTTGAACCCATGGGCATTCTACCTCCAAGCTACATTTCCAGGCTTTTAAACTTTTTGTTTTTGAAACAGGGTCTTGCTGTGTTGCTGAGAGTCTCGCTACATTACTGAGGATGTCCTTAAACCTGCGATCCTCCAAGTACTGGGATTACAGGTGTGCGCCACGAGGCCTGGCTTGAGTCTCATTTTTCTTTCTTTTTTTTTTTGCGGTACCGGGGATTGAACCCAGGGGCGTTCTACCTCCGAGCTACACCCCCGGCCCTATTTTTTATACTTTATTTTGAAACCGGGTCTCATGAAGTTGCGGAGGGCCTCACTAAGTAGCTGGGTCTCCTTTGTCTGTCTTTTGGAGGGAAGCGAGGCGCAATACCCTCAAGTGTGACGCTTGGTCTTGATGGCATTCTACTTTTGTCTTAAGTCTTTCCATTCATATCCTGCTAAAGTAACATTCGCTGAGCCCCAGCTCACTATTAGCTATGAGAAGAGCTGTGCGACACGAGTGGCAGAAGAAAAGCCGCCCTGAAACTGAAAATCGGGTGCACACAGGTAACTCTACTAGCAGAATAACGTTCATCACATCACCGGAAGACACCCTCCTATGGCACCCACTTCTGACTCTGCAGGTGGGGTGCTGCTGAGGCGCTAGCCTGATCTGTGACTCAGTGGCTCCTTTATAGGAAGCCTCGTATGGAAGATTTATTTGACGACTGAGAACCAAAGAAAGCTCTATGTCTCCTAAAACATGGATCTTTTTCTGTCTTCCCTTTGTGGAAAAGGGTCCACAAACCCCTTTTCATTATGGCTACTAGAAAGTTCACAGCCAAAGTGAAGTTTAGACAGCCACAGTGGCTCTCATGGGACATGTGTCTGCGGACATTCTTCTACATACATGATCGGTTCTCTCTCCCTGGCCCTTGTTTCCTGTTCCTATGGATTTCCTGTCACTGTTCTACTAAGTGTGGATTGGATGGAAGCAGCCTCTGAATCGCTGTGGGAGAAGTTACAGCGTCCTGCAAACAGTGGAGTATGCACACGGGGAGAAGCAGGAGCCGCGCCTCGGCCGGCAGAGCCCTGGGTCGGGCGGCTCTGGCCACTCACTCTTCACTGGAAGCACGTTCTGAGGGGAGGCCGGCTGCGCGGGGGCCTGCTCCTGGGGCTCCAGCAGCTTCTTGCTTAGGATGTCACTGAAGAAGATGCGGATGAGGGGCACCCCCCACAGGAACTGCAGCTGTTTGGTGACCAAGTGCATTGACTCGTTGAGGCTAGGAGAGAGAGCAGTGTGTCAGCTCCACTGCTGCCTGGCCAGGTGGAGCTGGGGCTTGCACGCAACATGGCAGAAAACAGAATTAAAAAGGTAAAAAGTGGAATGAACCGTCACGGAGGCCTGGGGAAGGCTCTGAATCCGTCTGTCGCTCCATCCAGCCCTCCCGTGCTGCCACCAGCACATGGCTTTCTCAGGCCCCCAGGCTCCATGTGTCACAGTTGTCTTGGAGACACTGGCCACAAGGTGGACAACGCTACCCCTTGCTGGCTGTGCTGTCTTGGAGACACTGGCCACGAGGTGGACAAAGCTACCCCTTGCTGGCTGTGCTGTCTTAGAGACACTGGCCACGAGGTGGACAACGCTACCCCTTGCTGGCTGTGCTGTCTTGGAGACACTGGCCACGAGGTGGACAACCCAATGCCTTGCTAGCTGTGCTGTCCTCCTCCTTCTGGGTGGCCCGCAGCTGTGGCCCCCACATCGAGCTGACTTTAACACCTGAGTGTTTCCTGCCTCCAGGGGCGGCTCTCTCCACTCCAGGCTGCACCCCCAGCACCACCCGCATTCTCGCCCTGCTGCTCAATGCCCTACTCTGCTCCCCCACACCGTCGTGGTGGTAACAGCCACCACCCACTGAGCATCAGCGAGGCCTAGTGGCAGGCCCTTTGCGTGCACTGTCTCGTTCAATCCTTTGAGACAACCCTCTCCGAGGGACTATGACGATTACCCCCACATTTCAGACGAGGAATCTAAGGTGAAATGAGTTGTCCAAAGGCCCTTACTGCAGAGGCAGTGGAGCTGAGACCTAGCTGTCCATTAAGTGGCCACTGTGCCACACGCTGAACCCAGCACACCCCTCTAGAACCCAGGCATGCATGCTCTATTCTCCAGGTCGAGGTGTGACAGTGGGGTGGGTTTTCTTTGGTGACGACTCTTTTTAATTAGCTAGGACTCAGGATGCCACTCAGGCTCACGAGAAAGGGAGTGAGTCCAGGGACTTCCTTCTCCGGCCCTCTGCTTTCTGCCTCAAGGGCACCTGCCAGGGACCCCAGGAAAGCAGCTGGACGTCACAGCCGCCTGAGCGTCAGCTGAGCCTGGGGCACGCGGGTCACACCTGAGATGCTACCTTGCATGATCTCTAGTCTAATATTTCTGAGTTTTAAAAAATTTTTAAGATCATATTCCACCTCTTAAAAAGGATCTGAGATGACATTATCTCTTTGAATCTTTTGTCTTGTTTCAGCATCTCCAAAATATAGTAGTCTATTGAATCAATAAAAGTGCTATTGAAAAAGAAAAAATATCAATAGATAAGGATCAAAATTTATTAATGAAAAGGAAAAAATGTAAAATTGCACGATCTCATTTCTGCACAAAAGTATTGACACAGGAAAAGACTGAAAAGAAGTTGACTCAAGTCGTATTTGGGTAGTGGGACTGTGGGATGACATTATGTTCTCTTGGTCTTATCTCTATCTTATACAATGAATACATATTATTTTTATAATAAGAAACAAAATAACAACCTGGAAGAAAGAAGGAAGAGGGGAGGTGATGGGGAGGGAGGCAGGAAAGCAGCAGCCTGTGTCCTGGACTTACCCGTAATCCACGGACTGGGAGAACCAGCCGAGGACGGGGTGCCAGTGGGTCAGGTTGGACTTCTTCTGGGACACGTACTTCTGACAGTAGCACAGCATCAGGGTGAGCAAGCTCACAAACCCATCCGTCTCTTCCTCCAACACTCTGGGGCTGAGGGAGCCCAAGTGCAGGAGGTTGCCTGCAAAGAGAGAAGGCCGAGTGTGACAGGTCTGACAGACACCATTGGGTGCCTCCTAGCCCTGCTCTCTGCTCAGACAGCCACGTCACATGTGCAGAAGATTCCATGGGAGGCACCTCCCGTGCCGGGGGCTGCAGTGCAGTGTGGGGGTAAGAAACAGGCCGACCAGACTTCAAATCCTCGCTCTGCCACAGATGAGCCGATGGCTCTCAACACGCCTCCTCAATCTTTCCTTATCGGTAAGACTGGAATAATGATCCCTACTCTCCAGAGGAGGATGACACGAAGAAACATAAAGCATCCGGGGCACAGAAGCAGTTGACATTTAGTTGGTATGACACTCTAATCTATTAATATTTGACGGTGACAGTAAGTGGAAGTCCTGGCGGTCGCTATTCCTCCATGTTCACCCAGTTCTTTAGTCTCACTCGTATGAAGACTCTCACCGGATATGCAGATGTTCCAGTTAAAATTTGGCCCCGAGAACCTTTCTATCTAACTCTCTTCTCATGTAGCAATGAGACTTACATATCTCCACTGTTCTGCAATGCTTCTATCCACAAGCCCTTCCTTTAGCTGCAGTGCTGACACCGTCACACAGTGGAGGCAGATGCTCTGCTGCCCTAAGCCCTACTCCCTGCCCCTCCCTTCTCTCTGGAGATAACAATGACCCAGGCAACTCGCTGCATTTTCATTTTGTCCCCGGCTGCCACAAAGCCAAGGGCTCAAATCTAATGTTCACTGACAGTCGCTTACCAAGCTTGCCAGTTATATTTTCCACATGACTTTTCATTTTACATGTCTATTTTATTTTTTTTAATTGGTGGTACTGGGGGTTGAACTCAGGGCATTTTACCTCTGAGCTAGACTCCCAGCCCTTTTTATTCTGATACAGGGTCTCACTCAGTTATCATGCACTGGCCTTGAACCAACAACCATCCTCGATTTCTCAAGTACTGGGATTATAGGCATGCATCACCACGCCCAGCTTTCCATGTCTATTTTAACTGTTTATCTGAATACATGCTTTTTTTTTTAAATGGTAAGCACTTCCAAATATTACCCAAAACTAGGAAGGTGAAAAGCAAAAATCATTTGGGCCTCCCCTCGCAGCAGAATCAATCAAATTCAAGTTGCTGACACTCACCCATTAGACAAAGCGTATGGCATCCTTCTAAACGTTCACATATGCCACGGCACCGATCTGCATCTCTTAGAAACATGATGAATTTACGAAGCATGTCATGAGATTCTAGAACCGTGAGACGCTGCAAACAATGGCAGACTGTTAAAGTGGAAACTGGTGGAGAGTTTCCCAGGAGGGTGTGGACGCGATCACTTGCAGATCACCCCCGGTTAGGTGACCACGCTACTGAGCTCCCAGGAGAGGAGGGACACAGACCAGAACCTGATTCCTGGGCTACAACAAGAGCGCATTTACACTAGCTGCTGGTTTAGCAGAAAAACGAGGGGAAGGAGAATTAGCAGAGAAAACATTTTACTTTCCAAATTTTAAGAAAAAACAGAATTGGTTTTTGGGGTAAACTTACAAAGCCCACTTACCTCAGGGGTCAGTGTGCTGAGATGAGTCGCGAGGGCAGGCACGGACATGATGTGGATGAGGAACGGCCGAATCAGACTGTCTGAAAACTGTGCAGCAATCACAGGGCTAGACAGAGACGGATCAGCTGATTCAGACGGGTACGTGTGTGCACCCCGAGCTAAAGAGCAAACCTGCCGACGCCTCCGACCCCTAGGACCTATGCTTCCCAGGACTTCTAGGAAAATGAGAAGCCGAAAACGGGGACATACACCAGAAGAATGAGTAAGTCAACGACAGCACAGTCAGAGGGTGCAAGACTGCACAGCTATGAAAAACCAGTTTTGAAGTTTTACTGGCATGGGAAAATGCCCATGCTATAATAAATTATAAACTAACACAAGATAAAAAAGCTATCTAGAGGAGAGAGGCGCTTGCGATGAGAAGGAATGGACAAAGGAGCCTTGGAGTGCGGGGACCATCAAGAGCCCAACTGAGCAGTGTTTGCCCAAGCTCGCCCACTAGAGGTAACTCACCCAGAACTCGCACCTCATGAAATGGCTTATTTAAAAGAACACACAGTCTGATACTAACATTTAAAAATATATACATAAATACATAAATATATATTAATACAAAGAAGGCTGGGAAGACAGATTAAAAAACATCAACAATGCGCCTCTGGATTGTAGAATCATGAGAAGTTTTTTCCTTCCTATACTTTTCTGCTTTGTCTAGGTTTTCTACAATAAGCATTTATTACTTCCATAACCATAAAAAGATAAATAGTAAAATAAAATAATGACCCATATCCCACATAGTGTACAAAAATTAACTCAAAATGGATCACGGACCTAAATACTAGTTTTATAACTAAAACTATAAAATTCTTAGAAGGAAACCCAGAAGTTTTTGTGACTTTAGGTTACATGATGATGTCTCAGATGTGACATCAGAAGCACAACTGACTAAGGGAAAATAAACTGCATGTCATAAAAAAGAAAAACCATGATTCAAAAGACACCGTCAAGTCGGGCCTTGTGGCGCAAGCCTGTAATCCCAGTATTTGGGAGGCTGAGACAGGAGAATCACAGGTCTGAGGTCAGCCTCAGCAACTTAGCAAGACTCTGTTTCAAAACAAAAATAAAAAAGCAGGGTGTGGTGGCGCACACCTGCAAATCTCAGTATTTGGGAGGCTGAGACAGGAGAATTGCAGGTTCGAGGACAGCCTCAGCAAGTACTAAGACTCTCATCAACCTAGCGAGATCCTGTTTCAAAATAAAAAATAAAAATAGGTCTGGGGGTATAGCTCAGAGGTAGTATGCCCTTGGGTTCAATCCCCAGTACCACAAACAAAAACAAAAAATAAAATAGGGCTAGGGTGTGTAGCTCAGAGATAGAATGCCCCTGGGTTCTATCTAGTACCAAAAAAAAAAAGACACCATCAAGAAAGTAAAAAGATAGTTTACACAGTGGGAGGAAATATTTGTGAATCATATACCTGATAGCATACTTATGTCTAGAATAAATAACCCATAAAACTCACTAATAAAAGACCAATAATCCAATTAAAAATGGGCCAAAGATCCAAAGAGATACTTCTCCAAAGATTTACAAATGGATAGTAAGCACATGAAGACAGTCAACATCTTAACCTTCAGAACGTCACACCCACCCATGGGGATGGCTATGATCCAAAAGACATAACAAAACCAGTGCTGGCGAGCACGTGGAGTCACCGGAACCTGCGTGCACTCACTACCTGTAGAGATGTAAAATGGTATAGCCACTCTGGAAACAGTCTGGCACTTCTTCAAAGTTAAACATTCATGACCAGCCATTCTACTCCGAGAACTACAGTCAAGAGAAATGAAAACACAAAAACTTGCACATCAACGTTCACAGCAGCGAAGGTCCTGACAGCGGTCAAGTGGAGACAACTCAACTGTGGCACATGCGTACAGCGGGTTCTTTGGCCATGGAAGGGAATGAAGTCCTGACTCGTGCGACAGTGTAGATGAGCCTTGGACGCCCTATGCAAGGTGAAAAGAGCAGGTAACGAAAGACCACGCACTGAGTCCACACATGTGAGACGTCCAGGACCGGCGAATCCAAAGAGATGGGAGGTACATTAGCTGTTGCTAGAAGTTTCCAGGAGAGGACTGCTCATGAATGTGGAGTTTCTTTTTAGGGTAATGAAAATGTTCTGGAATTAGTGGTGATAGCTGTACAACTCGGTGAATATACTAAACCCCACTCAACTGTGCACTTCGGATGAGTAAAATATACACTATGTGAATTATACATCAATAAAGGTGTTATTTTTTAAAATTACAGAAAGGAAAAAAAGGTAATGAGAACTTAGAGGGGGAAAATGATTTCTTCCAGCTAAGATCCAGTAGCAAATGAGCCGTTGTGTTGCTGGTATTTATACTATCAGGATTCATATCATAAGCCTTTACTTTCAAGAATACCATTTTTGGAACAAGAAGATTTGACAAGGCTGAAATGCTCAAAATATCACTGCCCGTGTTAACCACTTATCTCCATGAAGCTGACCAAGCTAATCTCATTGATCTGAGTTAGGCAAACCCAAAGAGAATCCAGTTATCTTCTGCATACTAGAGAGAAGGTTAAAGCAGGACTAAATAATTCCCTAGACAAAGGAATAGCCAAACACAAGAGAAAGCCGCGGAAACTCCCACTAGTCACTTCACACTTGCATCATAACAGAGGCCTGAAGGGGCGATGCCCTCTCTGGGGTCTCACAGAAATCTAGATTCCACGCTGAGCTGCGCTCCAAGTGACTCACACTGACTGAGATGGGGAACTAGGGAAGCCGGGAGTGTGGTGTCAGAGGACGCCTTGAGGACTGCAGGGGTGCTTCCGAGGCCAGAGTCCCTGAGGTCACACATGTCCCAAATGCTCCCGTGATTCCCTACATCACCTATTACCTATTCTACTAGCAATAGATCATCAATCTTTTTTCTTTCTTTTTTTTTTTTGGTACTGGGGATTAAAGCTAGGGGCATTCTACCTCTCGGCCACACCCCCAGCCCTATTTTTTGTTTTGAAACAAGGTTTCCCTAAGTTGCTGAGGCTGGCTTCAAACCTGTGAGCCTCCTATCTCAGCCTCCAAAGTACTGGGATTATAGGCATGCGCCTCCACACCCAGCTTGTGTTCAATTACATTTAAATATTCAGAGGTGGGAGAAGTGTGCTGTTTAAGAAAAACATGCCTGTAATTCCAGTACTTGGGAGGCTGAGAGAGGAGGACCGCCAGCCTCAGCAACTCAGTGAGACTCTCAACAATCTAGTGAGACCCTGTTTCAAAAGAAAAACACAAAAATGGCTGGGGGTGTAGCTCAGAGGTAGAATGCCCCTGGGTTTAGTCCCCACTACCATACACAAAAAAGAAAAATACCTTTCAAGTAGTCTGGCTTTACTAAGTGATCAACACAATACAATATAGAGAGAGACAATAATGATTGGTGCTGTTAAATTCTTTTTCTTTATTTTTTGTGGTATGGGGATTGAACCCAGAGGCATTCTACCTCAGAGCTATACCCCAGCCCTTTTTATTTTTTGTTTTGAAACAGGGTCTAGCTAGGTTGCTGAGAGTCTCATTACACTGGTGAGGCTGTCTTGAAACCTATGATCCTCTGGTCTCGTCTCACAAGCGCGTGCCACCACACCCAGCTTGTAAATTCTTAAAGGAGAAGAAATGTGGGGTAATGGCCAGGTGTGACCATGTCGACGAATCACACTGTGAATTACAAAGAACTCTAAGTTGGGCCGCCTGTGCTCACTATGGCTGCTGGCCCACTACATTGGCAGAGCAGTTCCAACAGAGGTGGTGAGGTTCACAGAGCTCGAAACATTTACTATCTGGCCTTTACAGAACAAGCTCGCCAAAACATGCTGAATACCATCATTTTCCAAACAGTGCTCTGTGGAAAATGACTCCAAGGGAATTAACACACACTCCACCATCCGAAAAAGAGGAAGATACGTGTGAGCCAACGTCAGGTTCGACAAGCCCAGGGGTCTGTGACAAGCACAGCACTGCTCAGAGCTTTCGGCACTAAGGTGCGTGACGGATGAGCAGGACAAGCGGGGCAGGCGGCCTGTCCCAGGCTGGTCTGACCATGGCACCTCTCATTCCACGAGCTTCCATTAGTACCCCCACCCAGTCAGTGATCCCCTCAACAGTCAAGAATATTCTGGACCCATTAATGAACACAGCTTTCCCATTCGGCAGTCCTTAAAATTGCAGGTACAATCTCTATTAGGAAACCTTGTGTTTCTTAAGTGCTTTACATCAACAGAGTAAGCGAAGGCAAGTCTCACATCCCGCCTGCTCCCCCATGCCCGCGCCATCAGCCTGTGTTCCTAACGCCTTTCCCTCTGCCCTTCTCCTCAGCACCTGGCGGGTCTCTGCCAGCTCAGGTTTCCTTTATTTTGCCAATGAAGAACTTAAAAGAAAAAGTGACTGCATCCTGCCACTGGCAGGATGAATAATCCATCCTGAACGGTTCCCTCGGGTCATACTGCAAAGACTCCGGGGAGAGGCTGAAGACTGATCAAAAGGTTGAGTTGCCACAGTTGTGTCCCATTCACTAAGAACACTTCCTATGAATTCTAACAAAGCGGGCAAAGCCATGCCTGATACAGCAACAAGAGAAAAGAAAGGCAAGAGGAGCGAGTGTGCAGCAGCAGCCAGCCTCTCGGCCGCTTTCCTACTCACCGCAACGCGAGAGAAAAGGCCGCTGCTAAGGTGCCTTTGGACAGACAAGGCCGGGATCTGGCCAGGCCTCGGGTTAACAGCACCTGGAAAGAACGTTTAAATGGTCAGGGGGTGAAAACAATTTATATCAGTGCATGTTTTTTAAAAAAAGACAGAAAAAATAAAGCCGGGCGTGGTAGCGCACGTCTGTAATCCCAGTACTTGGGAGGCTGAGACAGGAGGATCACAAGTTCAAGATCAGCCTCAGAAACTTAGCCAGACTTTCAGCAACCTAGGGAGATTCTGTTTCAAAAAATAAAAAAAATAAAAAGGGCTGGAGGTATAGCTCAGTAGAATGCCCCTGGATTAAAAAAAAATAGATAAATAAAAATTAAAAAAAGGTTGTGGGTATAGCTCAGGGTAGAAAGCCCCTGGGTTCAATCCCTAGTACCAAAAGAAAAAATAAAATAAATGCTTCAGGTAAAAAATTGTATCTGAAAAAAGGAAGGGAAAGGCAATATTGGGTATAGTAACTACTCTCTCCCTATTCTAAATATTATGTTTAGCCAGGCGTGGTGGCGCACGCTTGTAATCCCAGTACTTTGGGAGGCGGAGACCGGAGGATCCGGGTTTTGCGGACAGCCTCAGCTCTTTCTGTCTCTCTCTCTCTCTCTTAGTGAGGCCCTCCACAACTTCGTGAGACCCGGTTTCAAAATAAAGAATAAAAAATAGGGC
>PVJS01010126.1:7500-48738 GCA_004027185.1 Glis glis | reverse complement strand
TACCTCCGAGATACATCCCAGCCCAATTTTTTATTCTTTATTTTGAAACAGGATTTCACTAAGTTGCAGAGGGGCTTCACTAAGTAGCTGAGGCTGGCCACAAACCCAGATCTTCCTATCTCAGCCTCCCAAGTACTGGGATTACAAGCATGCGCCACCATGCCCGGCTTTACTAGGGATTGAACCAGGGACATTCTACCCCCCAGTCTATTTTTATTTTTTATGTTGAAGCAGGGTCTGACAAGTTGCTGAGAGCCTTGCTAAGTTGCTAAGGCTGCCCTCGAATCTGAGATCCTCCTGTCTCGGCTTCCCAAGTAATGCATCACCATGCCCGGCTCACCATCTGCAATTTGAAGAGCACCCCTTGTGCTTGGTGAGTCGGCCAGGCTTGACAACCACTCTTACTGCTGCCACAACAGAAGCAGTGAGAGAAATCACTGGGTACATGTGAAAATGAAAAGCAAAGCAGGAGCTTTAGGTGAATGCCAGGAATGGGGCTGATTCTCAAACACTGAGCTCCCCTGGAGCAGAAGGGAGGGACTGCCTGTGCCCAGAGCTGTTGACTGACCGTGTCCTGGAGACTATTTCCTGTCCCCGTCCTCTCCCTCGCCTCCTCAGCACTCTATGGCAGAGTTCCTGACAGTAACCAGGCAACTCTGAGCTCTGGCCTGAGCTCCCGAATGGGGTTGCCAGATAAAACACAGAACACCCAGTGAAATTTGAATTGCAGATAAACAATCTATATGCATATATTTATCCTGAAAAAAAAAATCTTGTCGTTCATCTGAAATTCAAATTTCACAGGACAACCTGTATTTTTTGATTACTCTATCTGGCAGCTCTACTCCCTACTGTCGTCTAATACCAGGTTGCAGGAACCACTGACCAAGACTGCATTTCTTTCTAAGAGGACGTTTTGAACTTCTGCTTCTGTGAGCCACTCATGGAGTCAGGGAGGATGAGAGGTCCCTGTTTAATAAACATGGTCTTCTGCAAGGCTTAGCATCGACGGGCCCAATTTTACACGCATTTATCTAGTACCCATGACTGGCTGTTGTGTGGGCCCCAAGTTTACCCCAAAAGTGATGGTGGGAAACGCTCAGAACTCTGGGATGATTTGGGGGAGAAGCTCCACCTATTTCAGAAGACCAACTTTAATTCACTATTTTAGGTGCCCAATTTGTTTTTTTCATTTTAGTTATTAGGAAGAGATTTAACAAGTTTGTCGATGGATCTCTGCTATTTTACTTGACAGTTTTCATACATATGTATCGAGCATGGACCCTTTCACAAGTGATGGGATTGTTTTCTGTGCTTGGGGAAGACTCTGTGTTTGTCATTTATTTATTCATTCCACAAATCTGTTTTTGAGAGTATCTTATGTGCCACATATTGCTCTAGGTGTTGGGCATATTGAAGTTGAAAAAAAACAAAGCAAAACTCGGCCTTAAGGAGTTTGTGCTATGGAGAAAATAAGGAAAGGGGTGTGGGTTAGGGCTCGCCTCTGGGGAGATAATGGGCTGGCAGTTCTATAATATTAAGAAAGATCTCACTGAAAAGGTGACATCTAAGCAGAAGTTTGGAGAACTTTTTATTTAGGATTTTAAGAACTCTGCAACAATTTTGTTTAGTCATCATTTACTTAAAATATCCCTATATTCAGTTGGGTGTGGTGGCGCAAACCGGTAATCCCACTACTTGGGAGGCCGAGACAAGAGAACTGCAGGTTCAAGGCCAGCCTCAGCAACTTAGCAAGATCCTGTTTCAAAATAAAAAATAATATAGGGCTGGGGATATAGCTCCAAGGTAGAATGCTCCCGAGTTCAATCCCTCATACCAAAAAAGAAAAAAAAGTCTACATTTACATAAAACAAAGTACTTCATGCCAAGTCTATCATTTATCAATATATCAAGTTTGTGGGATGATAATGGATGTGATGCATTTCATGTAAATATCCACTCTTCAGTCTCAAAGAGGATAAACTCAGGAGCAGACAGTGCACTACTGTCCTTTCTACTTTATATTCGTCCTCAAAGTGTAGCGCTTACAGGGGTAGAGTCTGACCTATGACTTCTAGGTTGCAAATCCTGTCCCTAGTGCTTAATAACAATATTATGTACAAAAAGTTGCTGTAATGTTTTGTTCCTCAGTTTCCCCAACAGTATTTCCCCAGTTTCAACAATACTGGTTACCTTGGGGTGTTGTAAAGATTAAGACAATACACAATTCCTGTCACAAGAAAGATTTTTGTTTGTTTGTTTTTGTTTTTGTTTCTGTTTCTTTGTGGTGACAGGGATTGAATCCAGGGATATTCTACCTCTGAGCTACACCCCCAGCCCTGTTTTGTTTTTTATTTGGAAACAGGGTCTCCCTAAGTTTCTGAGAGCCGTGCTGAGTGGCTGAGGCTGGTGGCTTCAAACCTGCTCGATCCTCCCTCAGCCTCCCAAGTACTAGGATTAAAGGTGTGTGCCACCACATCCTGTTAAGTTTTTATTGGTATACTGATAATTATGCTGGTTCTCCAAAAGAAAAAAAAACCTAATATATAGCATTTACCAATTTCTATGGTATTAATATTCCCACCTTGATCAATTTCAGGCTACCTACATTGCCACTGAATATGGAGTTGGAAGAGGTGCACACTGTCAGCTCTAATAAGCTGGTCCAATGAGCTGTAACATACCACATAATGATCCAGATGTCTTACTACCAGTGGTATACATTTCTAGATCTAGTCAGAAAAAGTATTTTTGCATATGTTTCTTGAAGGTTTGGAGCAGACTTTCTCAACTGTGGGGACTGTTGACACTTTGGGTACACTATTTTTTGTTACTGCTGTCAGGAGACTACCTTGTACATTACAGAATGTTCCAAATATTCCCTGACTTCTACCTAGGAGACATCAGGAACTCTTGCCTCAGTTGTGGCCACCCAGCACGTTGTCAGACATTGCCAACTGCCACTGGGGGAAAAATGTCCCTGACTAAGAAATGTTGCAGAGAAATAAAAACATGAGCTAGAACAATAATTCATGTTAGAGGAATACACTTAGAATCACATGTTTAAAAGAAGGTAATAAAATAAAATAAAATGCTTAAGTGATTGCAAATATACTGAAAAGAGAAATGACTTTTTGGTAACTAATGCTTAGTCAAATTCAGCACTGGAGTCAGTTAAATGAAGAGGTGGGCTAAGATGTCACAGGTGGCAAACGGCATAGCAGAACAGCCAGGGAGCTTCTGGTGGGTGGTTGTGTGACGCCCACACTTTGACAGCCTCTTGACATCAGACCCTCAACTTCTGCTTAGACTCTGCTCATTCGCTGTGTGACCCTAGGCTGGTCACATAACCACTCGGAGCCTCCAGGTCCTCATTAATGAAAAATAATGCAGACTGACTTAAGTAGATTGTGAAAATAATAGTCAAATCGTATACATATTTTACAAAGAGGAAAGAAAAGGGTCCTTGTTTGCTTTGCACTTTGAGAGATTGGTAGGCCTTGGGCGGGGACTGGTGGGAGGGAAAGTCGAAAGGGTGAGGTGGGCTGGGGAACGAGGAATGATAAAGTGCCTGCTTCGTCACACATGGCTGCGGGTCACTGCTTGGAAATGTGAGAACAAAATGGGACCCCAAGCTAATGACTTTCAGGTGTGCTGGCCCGGCTGCCAGGCCACTGGGGAGTCACGTGGAGGCCAAGGCTGACGCTCCGGGGCTGCCAAGGCAAACTCCCAGGCCCACGGTAAACCAAGCGGAGCCAGGGACCCGAGCCTCCCACCAGACTGCATGGCACCCCGTGGCTGCCTGTGCCCACACCTGCCCCCTGAAACCAACAGGCCCTGCATCCTTTCCTCTCACCTGCTGCCCAACTCCCCCTGCTTCCAGAAGTCTCTGCAACCCTGCCACCTGTCCAGCCCAGGAGGGGCGCCATCATTCCCTCGTTCTCCTCTTTTTCACCCCCATCCTAGACCCCATGGGACCTGGAAAGAGAAGTCCTCCACCCTGCCTCCCGTCACCCCATTGCTTCCTCTATTCTTTGCACCCTGGACTCTGCTCCACCCTGGCGCTCACCAGTAGTCCATGGTGAACCTTCCTCTATCCATCACCCAGCTATGGAGTGGAACTTGACCTGAGATGCATCCCACCCTAGATCTGCACTGTCCACACAATACTCTAATAAGCGGCAAGGCAGACCGAGTGTCACAGTTGTAGCACTGATCACTCCCAGGGATACAATGGGAGGTTGCCAGAGAGGTGGGCCCTCGTGCGAGCAGTCAGCTCTGTTCAGGGAAGCCCGTTGATCCCACACAAATCGCACCTTGCAGGTGCCTGACTCTGAGCTTGCAGAAACACCCTATGTGATTCCCCAGGCAAGGCAATGGGAAAGTCTATTTGCCCTGGGCCTTGCAGTCATGAGCTAGAATCTAGGTAATACTGCTTTCTTTTTAGCTGTACCAACATTATTTAACTTCTCTGTGTCTCAGTTTCCTCATCGGTCAAGATGTCACGCTATACCCTTTCATGGGATCATTAGGACAATTACTAAGATTACTTATTCTTTCATTTACCAAGTACTTGTTAAGCAATGATTATGTTCTAGGAGCAGTGGAAGGCCCTGGGGGTGCTGATATGAATATACCAGTGTCCCCGACCTCCAGGGGTCCCCAGCCTGGGGAAAAGATGATGAGCAACTACAACAAGGTGATATGTTATATATGTATGATAGGATAAGAGATCATAGTAGTGTCTTCCTGGAACGCTCCACTCACGAGCCTGCTTCAGGCCTTTGCACACCTCCCCCTTAAACCCTCTCCCGATTCCTGCAAAGCTTGCTCCCCAGCTTTCTGCAGGTCCTGCTCAAATGTCATTTTGTTATCCACATCTCCTCTGACCACCATATTTTAATAACACCCACTTTCTGGGGCTCAGTCCCCCATATCTCATTTTCTCCTAGTCATATCACCACCAGTTATATTACACTTCTTTTCTTTCTCTTCCTCCTTAGAATGGAAGCCCCCCGAGGGCCAGGGCTCTGTTTCATTCACTGCTGTCCTCCAGCACTTAAGACCACATTTGAAAGGTAGCGGAATGCTTCAATAAATATGTTAAAGGAACAAATCAATAAATTAAAGGATGAAAATCAGAGCGAACAGAGAATGAAAGATATCATTGTTCCTGAGAGAGTTACAGAGAAGGAGACCCTCGAGGGAGAGCGCAGAAGAGAAATCGGAGATACTTGAGCAGAGCCAGGAAGAGCAGAGGGAAGGGCATGTGCAAAGCCCGGGTGCAAAGCCATGGTCCATCTCAGAAATGCCTGGTATTTTTGAGTAACTGTGGAGCTGCAGATATGCTCAGAGGCCTGGCAGGAAATGTGTGTGGAGAGTGAGCTGGCGATAACTCTTGTTTCATCCCTCTGAGGAAGACTGGAATCAGCATGTAACTTAGTGGCACAGGGCCAGGCACACACAAGATGCTCAGTGCTCTCACCGCAGTAGCGACCCCTGTGTTGGCCCGTGAGAAGTGCAGGAAACCTCCAAGAGAACAGACTATTCTGAGGATTCCAGCTGGCCCCACAGTCCCCTGAATCCATGGCAGGTGAGATGTGGGGTAATTGGTGTCTGGACTGATCATCCCATAGGCTGTGGAGGTCAGCCTCAGTCTACCTGTCTGGAAAACCTTTGCACCTTCTCAGAAGCCAGCCATGGCCAGCCTGTCCCAATCTGGCCATCTAGCCTATTTTTTAAATTCCCCATTCTACATGGGATGTTCTCTATGGTGTTGATACAGTAGGACTTATTTAGCCCACCTCTGGTCCTACCTTGCTCTGGCTACGGTACATAAAACAGGGCCTGTCTCAGTGGGTTACTTTGCAGGGTGAGCTTTTACGGAGCCTTTGTACTGTACTAGCATCACTGCCCTGCAGAGAACCCACGCGTTCTGCAGAAGAGAACCTGGCAACTTCTTCCCGGAGGCAGCTGCATGCTTGTGCTGAACTGGAGTGAGGGGGCTGAAAGGGAACTCTGTGGGGTCAGCAATATTATCTTTCCAGGTCCTCTTGGGAGTCTAGGGTTTTGAAGAGGTCATATTCTAAGAGAAATTAAAGGGCCATCTTGTTTTGAAATGTGTTCTAAAACTCATTTATAGCTGGGCATGGTGTCATATGCCTGTAATCTCAGTACTTGGGAGGCTGAGTCAGGAGGATCTCAGGTTCATGGCCAGCCTCAGCAACTTATGGAGGCCCTATGCAACTTAGTGAGACCCTGTTTCAAAATTAAAAAAAAAATAAAAATAGGACTGGGGGGGCGGGCGTGGTGGCGCACGCTTGTAATCCCAGCACTTTGGGAGGCGGAGACCGGAGGATCAGGGTTCGCGACCAGCCTGAGCTCTCTATCTCTCTCTCTCCCTGTCTCTGTCTCTGTCTCTGTCTCTCTCTCTCTCTCTCTCTCTCTCTACCTAGTGAGGCCCTCCGCAACTTCTTGAGACCCGGTTTCAAAATAAAGTATAAAAAATAGGGCCGGGGGCGTAGTGCGGAGGTAGAACACCCTTGTGTTCAATCCCCAGTACCGAAAAAAAAAAATAGGACCGGGGGTGTAGCTCAGAGGTAGAATGCCCCTGGGTTCATTCCCTAGTACCCCCCAAAATAACTTATAATAGTTCAGAAATGGATAAATATAACCATTCAGGAATACTATGGGTGTGTGTGTGTGTGTGTATGTGTGTGTGTGTGTGCATGCGCATACACAATAAAAAAGTAATTATAAACTTTGAGAAGCAGCCATTTAGGTCTTGAAACTTGCAAATGACATCACAATTTACTTATGATTTTAGGGCCTCATCTCCTCTCGCCTATAGCAACTATCCTTTTACCTAGTCTCTGTGCCTCCAAGCTCACCCAGATTCAATCTACACTTCATACCACCACAAGCAAAATCTTTCTAATACACATGTTGAATATTGTCCCTCTTTTACTCAAATCCCTTCATATCTGCCACTGTCATATGGAATAATGTCCCAACCTTGTCATCTGGCATTTCTCGGCCCCTTTTGAGTAGCATCTGCCTATCTTACCTCCAGCACCTTACATTTCAGCTAGAGAAATCAACAGGGTCCTGAAATACCTTATCTCCCTTTTGGAAATATTTATCTGCCAAAGAACTTCTCATCCTTTTGAAAGAATGCCCAGGATATATTTATCTGCTGAAAAAAATAAAGGGTCTAAGAAGGTGGTACACAAATACATCTGTCCATATTCTCTCCTTTTCTACACCTTCCTTTCCCATGGCGCCAACATTTTCAGGAATATTAAGAGCTCAGATGGGACTCATGCGCTCATAAGTCAAGGTCAAAGCAAGGCCCATGGAAAGGGTGGACAAGCCAAGTCTACCCTTCATTCCAGGGCCTCAGCATTCATAGAGAATTGGTCTGTGCCCATTGGTCCCCTTTGAAACGGCCAGTCAAGAGACCCAAGCCAAAAAGAGTGCAAAGAAGACGTTGTCTGACCCCCAGCTGAGGACCCTGGTCATCCTTGCCTCCATGGACATGATACTCCTCCAGAGAAAACTTTTGATGGCAGTCTACTATTATTTATTGATACATTTATTGTACTGGGGATTGAACCCAGGAGCATCCACCTCCAAGAAAAAAACCCAGCTCTTTTTCTATTTTTTTTTATAAAATAAGGTCTAGGTAGGTTGCTGAGAATCTCATTAAGTTGCTGAGGCTATCCTTGAACCTATGATCGCCTGCCTCAGTCTCCCAATTACTGGGATTACAGGAGTGCGCCACCATGCCCAGTTTACGGCCTACTCTTGACAATGACTGGTGACTATTGTGCTCTGAATCCCAATAAAAAAGCCAGCTCAACTAACCAGCATCATTCTACTGACCATAAAGGAAACTGGTGACATTTCGGAGAACCCAGAGGATAGCGATAGGTTGTAAACTGTCTCCCAATTTCAGAACTGCTTTTTTTTTTATCCAGGAGGTATAATAAGACTTTCATCTAGAGTCCATATTTTGCAAAAGAGCTGGTTTATATTTTCATTGGCTTGGACACTGGTAGTCTGAGGTGCACTAAGGTCATTCATTGAGTTCACAGGTAGAGTGAAGTAACTGAGACCCTTTAAATTCTGAGAGGTCAGCCGGGCGTGGTGGCACACGCTTGCAATCCCAGCACTTGGGAGGCCGAGACCGGAGGATCACAGGTTTACAACCAGTGTCAGCTACTTAGTGAGGCCTCCGCAACTTAGTGAGACCCTGTTTCAAAATAAAGAATAAAAAATAGGGCTGGGGGTGTAGCTTGTAAGTAGAATGCCCCCAGCGTTTAATCCCCAGTACCGTAATAAATAAATGAATAAATAAATAAATACATAAATAAATTCTGAGAGGTCCCCAAAGCAAGAGAAGTCTTCAAACCTCAACCCTAGATGATAACTGAGGGCTGTTCTCCTCTGGTTCCAACGTAAGGGCTGGATGTATCTCAGAATCCAGCTGAGCTTGGGAAAGTTAACTAAAATGGGATGAGATTTCTAGAAGAAGACTAGAACTCTATGTAATCACTGGGCAGGGCCACCCGCTTGGAAACCAGGAACAAGAAGATCCAAGCATGGTAGATCAAGTCAAGATTTGAACTCAGGCCTTCTTAGCTTGCAATCAGCGCACACATATCCTGACCCCTCGTCCCTCTCTTACTTCCACACTGCTGGTGTTTCCTTCATGGGGCCATATTAAAAGGAATCCTTCATGCTCTAATTCTGGCACTCCCAACCCAGTCCACTCTGGAGGTTGTGTCTCTGTGCCTTGGGTTGATTTTAATATGACACGAGGGCCTGAAAGTCCCTCTTATTCATTTTATTTATTTATTTTAATGGCCTAAATTCAACTTCACTAAGCAAATCAATTCAGCACCAAGGCCGAAATTTACAATACGCCCACCAATACTATAGCTGAACAGGGTGCATTAAGGGGCTAGTTAAACATCAAATGCAATATAAATCTCAGCCTTATAGGTGTGCTGGAAACGTAAATAGCTTCCAGAGAGCTACGATCAATACCGAGATATATGTGCAGGCTCAAAGTGTGCAAATAATTTAAATTTTAAATTAGCTCCTCCTTAGTATCCTCCCCCCCCTTAATATCTCGAGCTATGCAATTTCCATTAATGGTACCAAATTTCCAGTATTGGCTTTTGAAGTTCTAGTAAGATAGCAGGGTCTGTGCGTTGGTTGGAGCCCAGAGACAGAAATAAGAAAGTCATGAAGAAGAAGGTGACAGGGAATGAGATAAAGGGTGGGACATGGGGTATCCAGGAAGGTACAAATAGATGGCATGAGAGGAAGGGCAGGTAGCAAGTTGGTATCGAGAAAGTCTGGAAGCAAATGGAACAAGGCAGGTTGTTTGCACAATGTGTTGGGCTGGGCTGGATCTGTGGAAGGCTGTGGATTCTGAGTAGGGCCCAAGGTGAGGATCTCACCATGGAATGGTTGACATAATTGCAAGACGGAGGTGACATCAGAGACAACGCAGTTCCAACACCCACTGCCAGGTCGTGAAGTCCTTTGTCTCATCCTGGTGTTGCCTTTGAGGCTGAGTTCAAGATGAGTTAGGGTTCTGCAGAAGGCTGCAGGGCTGAGTTTACACGGGAAAACTACGATCTCTCGTCTCCAGGAGCAGCCCCTGCACCTCGCCTTCTCTGGGTTACCAGGCAGGAGCATCGTCTTGATTCTCCCCAAAGGGACTAACTCTGGGCAGAGGCCAGATTGCAAATGGCTGGGCAGGAAGCTCTTCTTTGCCTGGGCCATTCCAGGGGTGGGGGACCTTCATTTCATTGGATTTTCCTTTGGGTGTTTTCCATAGATCACCTCACCTAGTGGAGCAGAGAGTTAGGTCACCTGGGCTCCAAACTCTGCTGTCTGCTGGCCGTGCCACCCTGGCAGGGAATGGCCTCTGGAAGCTCTCGCTCGTGCATTTGTAAGATGGGAGTAACAACGGGACCTTTCTCACCAGGTGGATGGAGGGACTGAAGAACCTAAAGGCACTTCTCCTGGCTCATAATAACTTCTCCACTCACTCTTAGGTCCAGTGAGTATTTATTGGGCACCCTCTAGGAGCCAGGCACATTTTTAACCCTGAAAACACACCGAACAAGGAGTGCAGCAACGGCAAATCCCTGCCCTTGTGGGACTTTTGTTCTAGTGGGGAGGCAGATAATCCTCACTAGATAGAACTGTGACATGTCCAGTGACGAGTGACAAGTGCCACAAAGGAAAAAAAGTAATAGGCTGTAGAATTCCAGGTGAGGTCAGCAGGAGGCCATTTCCAAAGGGTGTCATTTCCTTTATTTATTTAAAGATAATATATAAATAAACTATAAATAAATAAACTATAAATATATAAATAAAATAATATATTATTTAATATTATAATATAATGATATGATGTATTAATTATAATATAATATATTAATTAAATATATATTAATTATATATTATGATTATATATAATAATATATTAATTACAACATAATAATATATTAATTACAACATAATTTTATATATATAATATGTGTTATATCTATATTATATATAGATATATATAATATATATATATTATATAATATTATATATATTATATAATATATATATTATATATATTGTATATTATATAATATTATATATTATATAATATAACATATATATATATATTATATATGGTATGATACTGGGGATTGAACACAGGGATGTTCTACCTTTGAGCTACACCACCACCAGTCCTAGTTTTTTTTTTTTTTGAAACGGACTCACTAAGCTGCTGAGGCTGGTAGTGAACCCGCCATCCTCCTGTCTCTGTCTCCCAAGTACCAGGATACAAACGTGCACTACCACGTCCGGCTCATCAGTTCCTTTAACTGCTGGCTTCTGAGGCCTCACTGCTCCGTCACAAAGGCGAAGTCACAGACAAGTTAACAACCAGAGGGAAAGGTAGGGACAGGTGAACTCTACAGATGATACTGGCCGGGCAGACTCTGGGCTGTTCCTGTAGTCTGGCCTGCTGACTTTCTTGGAGCTCATACTTCAGGCCATAGGCAGCCCCATTTTCCAAGGCTTTTCTGCAAAGGAAGGGGCTCATCTGCTTCCTTGACTTCTCCCAAGGCTTGTGAGCAGCTGGCAGGATCAGTGCAAAACCATTCTGCTGGGTCTCACCAAGACTGATTGTTGCTCCAAAAGGCCTGCGTCGCTCAGCGGTCTGCTATGCAGCCATTTGCTCAGCCTGTCATTCAGCCTTCTTTTTTTTTTTTGCGGTACCGGGGATTGAACCCAGGGGCGTTCTACCTCCGCGCTACACCCCCAACCCTATTTTTTTATCCTTTATTTTGAAACCGGGTCTCACAAAGTTGTGGAGGGCCTCACTAAGTAGCTGAGGCTGGCCTCGAACCCGGATCCTCCGGTCTCCGCCTCCCAAGTACTGGGATTACAAGCGTGCGCCACCACGCCCGGCTGTCATTCAGCCTTCTGAATATTCCTCCAGTCTTGGTCCATCTTCCCCCGATGCTCTGGGGAAGATGAGGCCATATTTCTAGAATGGGTTAATGCACCGGCCTCTGAATGTCCCACCTGCCACCCTCTTGCCCCCTTCCCTATCCAAGCCACAGAGACCCACCCCCCACTCTGCCCTGACTTCTTTAATTCTCCAAGGACCTCAGAAGAAACTACAACCAAACCAGTGTGACTTGTCTTGCATCTGTCACACTCTACCCCTAGTCGTTAGCCATCCAGACCAGCCTGACTCCTTAGCTCCTGCGAAGGACGCTGTCCCCACATACACTCTGTGGCTTTACGTATGTCCTCCTTCTGTCATGTGCATGACCAGCATCCAACTCAAAAGTCACTTTTGCTGTCAAGCTTTCCATGACTGGCCCAGGAAGTGAGATTGCTCACTCTGCTGTGCCCATCAGACATTTTCCTTACCTACGCTTCAGGCTTTCCAAATTATTTTTCTATTATTTTTGTGCCCGGCCTTCCCTGCACGGGTGCATCCTCTCTTGGAGGGCTGTAATTGCTTCATGTCACTGTGCACTGGATATTTGATACTGCTGATTGCAGAGCGTCCTAAGCAGATTTAGTCAAATCAGATGAGTAGAAAGTGTGGCAACAGTGAGTCATCCCTGCCGTAGAGAAAATCCCCAAACACATTATAAACATGTTAGCAGGTTCTTTCTTAATCCTTCCTATGTGCAAAGTGTGTTGCAGGTATAGACTCACTTGCTCTTCACACAAGTCCCATGAAAGAGGTATTTTTATTCACATTTTGCAGATACCAAACTGAGGCTTACCTAGAGAGGTTAGTTGAGCTGCCCAAGGTCTTACCAGTAACATGTGATGTAGGAGCCAGGATGCAAAGCCCATCCCACCCAACTTCAACACGGGAGCTGTGAGCCACTGTAGAAATGCCCTCTTTCGTAGTGGGAGATGTTGACCTGTTGCTTTGGGCGTGGTGAGCTCTGTGGTTGGGCTTGTAATGTACCGAGGGATTAAGTAGGACAAGTGATTGTAGCAGCGTCTAGAGTGTCTGCCTCCAATAGGGTTTGTAGATTTGCTTCTTGTCAACAGTTTAAGGCATAAAACAAGGAGGATGTATACGACTCAACCTAGTACTTTGTTTATAATCCCAAATCATATTTAGTAACCTCACCATCCCAGCCAAATCCCTCCTTTACCCATGTAGAGTTTTCAGACACAATAGGAATCTTAATTAATCAGTAATCATCATAAAACCTTAATTTTGCCCTGCCTTGAACTTAGCGGTAATTATTTCTGACTGAAAAAAATGGGGTTGGAGACAAAGATGCAAAGGAGGCGATGTCACCAAGGATCCCTGAGCAGCTCATGGACTACATTTCCTCAAGAAGTTCTTCAAGTGACAAATCCTATTTTCGTAGTTCACCCTGAACTCCCTTTCACACACATTCATTCAACAAACATGCACTAACACGTATATACCAGTCTCTATTCTTTGTGTGTGTGGTGGTGGGGATTGAACCCAGGGGCATTCTACCTCAGAGCTACACTCCCAGTCCTATTTTATTTTTATTTGAAAATAGGGTCTCACTAAGTTGCTGATATTGTCCTTGAACTTGTGATCCTTCTGTCTCAGCCTCTCAAAAACTGGGATTACCAACATGTGCCACCACACCCGCTTTACCAGAATCTATTCCAGGTACTAGAGCTTAGTGGAAAACAAGAAGGTGGCTTTTAAAATCATGAAACTCATATTATACAAGAAGAGATGAAATACAGCCAAGTATGTAATTATAAAAATGAAACAGCTTTGCATTGCAATAAGTATTATCAAAGAATATTTAATAGGAGGCCGAGAAAGAAATGGGAGTTGTCTGACTTCAGACAGTAGAGTCAGGAGAGCGTGATGATGATGATGGTAATGATGATGAGGACGATGACAATGACGACGATGATGACTTAGTACTGGTGATTCAGCCCAGTGGCATTCTACCTCTGAGCTACACCCCCAGCCCTTTTTAATTTTTACTGTGAGACAGGGTCTCACTACGTTGCTGAGAATCTAAGTTGCTGAGGCTGGCCTCGAACCTGCGATCCTTCTGTCTCAGCCTCTCAAGTACTGGGACTACAGGTGCATACCACCACACCCAGCAAAGGGGATCCTTCCTGGAGGAGGTGTCATTCAAGTGGAAGTCTGAAGAAAGAGAGGAAGTGAGTGAAGATGAAGATGATGAGAGTCTCCAGACAATAGGAATCAGGAGCTGGACTGGCAGCTCAGAGCCAAAGATCTCGTGTGTGTCTGGAGGTGCACAGGTCAGGACAGCAGTGATGCTGGCCCTGAAATTTAATTTTCAATGTCATGGTGCAGGCATGCTGACTTATGCAGGAGAGTCACCTCCCCTCTTCTCCACCATCTCTAACTACACGAAACAGGCCTCCTCCACTCACAGCATTCTGTTTATCCCTAGTGCTCAAGGTCGTGAGGAAAATGCCATCACAGAATTCCTTTGGCTCAAACTCACCTGAGAAACCAAACAATATGGATGTCAAGTCTGCATTCATCCTAAAATAAACGGGACCCCTGGCTCAGGACCTCAGGGGACAGGAGGCCAGAACAGCTCCCCTGGCTTCAGGGTCACCTCTTTTTAACCACTCAGTAAAAGACACAAGTTATTTCACATGAAAATAGCTACCATTTTTCTTCGTATAGTTCAAAATCAGAGAAGTCTCTTTGGAGGAGGTGACAGGATTTATACCACGTCCGCTGAGGACAGGAGAGAGAGGCACATTCCAGGTAGAAGGAACAGGGAGGTGGCTTTGCAAGTGTGCGTGAACGTGTTTGTGCTTCTGCGGAGGTGTGCCAGGTTAAAGCAGGTCTGCACTAGAAAGGAGCGTGACCAGGGGCGTGGAGTGAGAAGACCAGCAATGGGGACCTTTGAAGGCCGGATCTCAGCACTTCTATTCCAAACCTTAGTTCTTTCTCATCTTTCCTTGGGGCTAACTGGACTTGCTCTCCACTGTCTCCATGGAAGATTCCACAGCTATTATCCCAATTCTCTCAACAGTTTTGGGAGGGTATAATTATCTCCATTTAACTAGGTAAGGAGACTGACACTCAGAGGGGTTCACTGAGAAGTTGGGGGAGCAGAGTTTGGACTCACCACGCATGCATGCACGGGTTCAGTACGGCTTCATCCTTCCCTACGCTACCCTGACGCTCCTTCGTGGACACGTGTCTGGGTGCACAGTCAGCCTTGCCTCTGTCTCTTGGAATCCCGACACAGGTAAGCACCGCGCTTATCGCTTTCTGCAGAAGAACAGACTGAGGCTCAGAGATGTGCAAAAATTCCTCCAATGGCACAGTGCGGCCAACGCGTTGCTCAAACCCAGGGGCACCCTGCTCTGAATGACAATGCGCCCTTCGTCACCTCCAATGCCTAGTAGAGCTAATTGTTAGATGATGGTAATTAGTGTTATTAGTCACAGAATCGCTGCTTCTGGGAGAACCATGGGGACACAGCGGCGAATAGGTGGGCTAGGCCCCTGGACAGCTCACTCAGCCACGTGGCCTCCACCACTGCTTTCTGTGTGCACTTGGAACCCTCCGAAGCCCCAGAGCTGTCAGCACAGATTCCACCAGGGAGCGAGCAACACCCCGCACTTCCTCGGGCCCCTCTGAAATCCAGCCAAGGAGGAGGCGCTGAGCTGACGCTCAGACAGCTCCCGGAGCCTCCGGCCCTGGGCACGGTGCCCTCGCTCCTGGAGATGGAAACAGCAAGGCCTGTCTGACTCGAAGATGCCTCATTGCTCCTGACACCTCGGACTTAAAACCCACCATCACTGCCACTCAGCATCTACCCTGCCAGGCGTGATGCAGGGCGCAGGGAGGGAGGGAGGGAGAGGGACGCACAGAGCCAGCGTGGGAGACAGGAGGAAGGCGGGACAAATCCAGGACCCACTTGTGGGAATCATTTGGAGTATTGAGGATAAAGACCCAGGTGGGTGGGATAAAAGGGGACCCCCACCCCCAGACACAGTGCAGAGCCAGAGAGTGGGTAGCCCACAGGCTCTGTTAGGCCTTCTTCTCAGCTCTTGAGGGGGGACCGCATTCTCCAAGGAAGTGCTGGTTTGGGTCACAGGTTCCAGATGTGCGGTCTGCACAGCCTTCTTACAAGAGGTCCCTACATGGGAATTTCATACATCTGGATTATTCTCCAAATCACAAGGCAAGAATCATATCAAGAAAAAAAAAGTTGTTCCCTTTTCAATTCTCTTTCAGTCTTTCAGATCACATCAAAGGAAATCCATCCAATTAGTTCTAGCATCCATACTTAACCAAAGGTTAGGTTAAGCTACCTTTAAGATGTCATAAAACTGGTTTTCACTCTACTCTTCCTTTTCACAGGTAGCTGCACAGAGCAGGAAGTCGTCCTTGTCTCTCTCAAAGAATGATGGCAAGTTTCTGTTTAAATCCAGCATGTGAAGTTTTTAAAAGTGAAGGGAAATATCTGCTGGCCCCTGGCAGATACTCCGAAGGCCTGCAGGAGATACAGGGCCAGCTGGAGGTAGGCAACCCCAGGCTTCGGAGGGCAAGGCTGGGCAGCCGGGCTCTGAGGACTCCAGGAAGGCTCTGGAGGGAGGGAAGGCAGTCCCAGGGTCGCCTGTTGGAGACCTGGCTCCTGCAACCAGCAGGGCCCCCTGAGCTGCAAACCTTTCTCAGAGCAAACATCGGTCTCTCTGCTCTTTGTCCTTAATGACCACAGCCAGGGGGGAGCGGCTTTTACTCCCAAGGAGGCTGTTTGTATCCAGCCTGCGAGGGGAGGCCTAAATTGGCATTCCACATCGTAATAAAAAAATTCCCAGCAATTATTAAAAGATTCTTATCTCTTGCTCCCTACGTGGATAATGAGTTCCTTCTCTGCTGGACTGAGACAGGCTGTCTCTGCTCTCACTTAATGAAACAGGACCAAGTTTGCAAATGAGCCTGCCCCGGCTCTCCCCTTAACCTCTGCTTGTCGAGTTGTACATCAAAACTTCTGGCTTCTGTCTTTCCTTATTAACAGCCCGTGATCTTAGCAGGGCCCTTGCCTGGGCACTTCCTCTTTGCATGTACGGATCTGGTTTTGGCTGGACATAACAACCGTGGAAGGCAGGGGTTGCCTTTGTCTTTCTGGGACTGAAGTTTTAGGGGATATGGATGCTCCTGGTTTCATAGAACAAGAGGACTACAGAACAATGAGAAAAGGGGAGAGAAAGAAAGAGAGAAGAGAAAAGAGAGTTCTATGTATGTTTTGGGGTTTTTTTGTTTGTTTTTGGTACTGCAGATTGAGCCCGGGGCATTCTACCTCTGGGCTATATCCTGGTGCTTTTTAAATTTTTTTTTTTTTTTTGCAGTACCAGGGATTGAACCCAGGGGCATTCTACCTCCGCGCTACACCCCTGGCCCTATTTTTTATACTTTATTTTGAAACTGGGACTCATAAAGTTGTGGAGGGCCTCACTAAGTAGAGAGAGAGAGAGAGAGAGACAGGGAGAGAGAGAGAGCTGAGGCTGGCCGCGAACCCAGATCCTCCGGTCTCTGCCTCCCAAAGTACTGGGATTACAAGCGTGCGCCACCACGCCCGGCTTTTTTAAATTTTTGAAACAAGGTCTAAGTTGCTGAGACTGGCCTCAAATCTGCCATCTTCCTATCTCAACCTCCCAAGGACTGGAATTTTAGGTGTGCATCGCTCTGTTCTGTATATATGTTTTAGATGAAAAGTCCCCTTCCACTTTCTCCCCAGGGCCCAGTGGTGCTGGGCACGGTGTCCCACCCCCACCGATGGTTCTGACTGAAGTCCTCCACCTGCGGCTTGCTCCTGGGAGTCGATTCTTTCCCCAGGTCCAGTTCTAGTATTAGGGGAAGAATACAGTCAGCTACAAATCACCCCTCTTGGACTTCCAGGGGCTTTCCTTTATTTTGACCTCATTTCAATAAACACCTTTGAAATCAGAATCACTCCTCTGAGTGGGCTGGTTGACAGCTTTGCCTTAAATGCTCACCCCTCCCCCCAAGAAGGCAAGGCAGGAGATGCGCACCTGTGCTAACGGGGGCAGTTTAATGGAATAGGTTGACACATCTGTCCTCGTGTCTGTACAGGCTATTCTTTTCATCACTGATGGGCTCTGCTCCCAGAAGGTTCTGGATCTCTCACCTGGTGAAGTGTGGCTGATACTGTAGCTCTTAGATGGGTTTTACTTGGACGACAACCAGTCACCATCTCAGGAGGCCTTCCCGCAGGCCATCTTGGGCTCTGCTCCCAAAGCTGTCTGTTCCAGAGCTGTGTAGTGAAGCACCCCCCAAATGTAGTGGCTCATGACGGTGTGGCCAGGAGGTCAGGCAGGGCTGTGCCGTTCTGCTCCTCGTGACATGGACTGTGATCTCGGGAGGTGTTCTGCTGGCTGCTGGCTTGGTCTCCGGTTCCAGGATGGCTGTGCTCATAGGCCTGGCACCCTGGAGAGGATGAGTTCTCTGGGCAGTCTGTGCTTGCCTGGGCTCCTTTCCTCTCTCTGTTCTCAGAGTCTCTCTAGCAGGTATCGGATGTTTCCCATGATTGTTCAGGGTTCCAAGAATGAGGATTTCCAGAAACAGGAGGTAGAAGCTGCTGATCCCTTACAGCTTGAGCCAGGCCCAGCTCTCACTTTTTCTGCATTCTAACGGGTCACAGATGCCATAGACCCTCTTCAGGGGAAGGAAGGCATGTTAGGAGTAAGAGCTGGTCTTCCTGGCTGATGCCTACTGACAAAAGAACCAGCAATATAGAGACATGCTGGAAGTCACCTCTCAGTAGGTTGATGCATCAGGCATAGCAAGGGACCCAGAATGGGTCGTCCTGCCAGCCCCTGTAGGAACTCAAGTTTAGAATGTGACAATTTAAGGAGTATGATTTTGGATATCTATAAACAAGAAGGGAGACTAAGGCTTATTGGGAGATGGAGAGATGGAAGCCCGGGCTTTATCTTTGTTGCCTACCACAGTAACTCAGGGCAAAGACTTTATTTAAATTGATGCCAGTCTTTCATGATAGTCTTTCATGATAGTTGCCCCCCACCTCCAGATAGCCCCTTGCAGCTTGGGATACAGGGTAACCAAGAGTCAAGGATGGCACCGTCACTCAACAGAGTAAAGCCATGATCTGCTGTCTTCCTCGGCTGCACCGTGGGGCTCCTAAGGATTCACAGAGAGCTATAGCTGCCGTTGCTTCAATCAAATGGGCTCCTTCTCCAGGAATCTGAGGCCTGGTATTGCATCTTTGTGCATGTAAGCATTGCTGTACTGCCAGGACTTAGCATCTGGGGCAAGTCTTGAGGGTAGTCTAGATACAGTGGTTCCTGTCTGCCTGCCAAGACAGGAGTATTAATTCACCTTTTCATGCCTGTTGCTTGGTCCTCATTACTGTCATCTTTCCCTCCAGTCACAGCACTCCTGAGTGACAAACTTGAGGCAGAAGGCACACTAAGTCTCCTTCCATTTATTTATTTATTCATTTATTTATTTATTTATGCTGGGGATTGAACTCAAGGGCATTCTACCTCTAAGCTACACCCCCAGTCCTATTTTATTTTTTATTTGGAAACAGGGTCTCACTAAGTTTCTGAGAGCCTTGCTAAGTCGCTGAGGCTGACTTTGAACCTGCGATCCTCCTGTCTCAGCCTCCCAAGTACTAGGATCACAGGCATGCACCACCACATCTGGCTCTCCTTCCATTTCTTGCCAAGTCAAGACCCATCCCATCTGATTGTTCTCAGAGGCACGCTAGAGGGGGAGGCTATTTTCAGTGGTTCTCAGATCTAGCTGTGCATAAAAATAACCTGGGAAACTTAAGAAACAGTACAGATTCCTGGAATCTCCTTATATAGATTCTGCATCAAGATGCCCATGTGGAGACGCAGGAGTCTGTGTGTCCCTGCTCCTCCCTAGTGATTTTGATGTGAGCCTGGTTTGGAAACCACTGGCCTGTATCCTCCTAGATTTGTTTTATTAACTTCCAGAGATGTTGGGTCCTCATTTCAAAGGGACAGGGCCAATTAGCCCTCTCAGCTGGTAAGACCAGCTTGGTTATTGAAGAGGTAAAGGCCCAGGGTGGGATTTCTATAGCCAGGGCCTGACCCATGACCTTATCCAGCTGCCTCGCACATGCCATTGGTCACCAGGGCAACCCAACCAGATAGGGTTAATAGCTTAGAGCAACTATGTCTTCACTGTTGTATGGGAGGGGGAGGGGAAGACAACTCTAAAAGCAGCCCATTCTGAATCCACCGCCTTTGAACAGTATCGTCATCTTCTGTTTTGAAAATACACGATGGGGAACTCAATGCCTCTTTGGCATTTCAAATGAGGCTGAAGACCCTTTGCCATCCCGACAATGTGCCTCACATCACCCCCCTTTTCCAGGGAGATCTTTGTTAAAACTAGGGTGAAATAATGCATCCAGGAAACATGGTGGTGGGGACTCCGATTCTAGATTTTAAGGCCTGGAATGGAACCTTGGCTCTAGTATTCATGAGCAGTGTATTGGTCAAGCAAGTTAATACACCTCTCTATGCCTCAATTTCCTCACTCTGATAATTCTGATGAAATTAGTTAGTATCCTGTTCTTAGGATAAAATATGAGACAGTACTTGTACTCTGCACAGTGTTTGCTGCATTGTAAGTGCTCAAAAATATTCATTTTTGTTATTTTTCCATATATATATATATACATAATATATTTTGTGTGTGTGTGTGTGTGTGTGTGTGTGTGTCTGTGTGATACTGGGGGTGGAACCCAGGTACATTCTATCTCTGCGCTACACCCCCAGTCCTATTTCTTTCTTTATTTTGAAACAGGGTCTCAACCGGGCTTGGTGGCGCACGCTTGTAATCCCAGTACTTTGGGAGGCGGAGACCGGAGGATCCGGGTTCGCGGCCAGCCTCAGGTCTCTCTCTGTCTCTTTCTCTCTGTCTCTCTTTCTCTCTCTGTCTCTCTCTCTCTCTCTCCTTAGTGAGGCCCTCCGCAACCTCATGAGACCCAGTTTCAAAATAAAGCATAAAAAATAGGGCTGGGGGCGTAGCGCGGAGGTAGAACGCCCCTGGGTTCAATCCCCGGTACCGCAAAAAAAAAAAAAAAAAAGAAAAAGAAACAGGGTCTCACTAAGTTGTTAAATTGCAGAGGCTGGCTGAAGCAGGTCTCAAACCTACTATCCTCCTGTCTCAGCTTCCCAAGTACTGGGATTACAGGTGTGCACCACCATGCCTGGCTTATTTTATTTTATTTTGGTCACAACATTTGATATGTGACTACTCTCTTAAGAGACTTTTAAGTATGCAATACAGTATTGTTATCTATAGGCACAACATCATATAGTAGATCTCTGGAACTTATTTATCTTGCATAATTGAGTAATAACTGACTAGCAGCTCACTGTTTGCCCTACCAAGTAGCCCTTGGCAATTACCATTCTACAGTCTGCTTCTATGAGTTTGACATTTTAGATACCTTATATTAAGTGGAATTATGCAGTATTTGTCCTTCTGTGACTGGCTTATTTCTGTTAGCATAGTGTCCTCAAGGTTGATCCACGTTGTCTCAGATTGCAGGATAACCTTCTTTTTCAGTGTTGAAGAACATTCCATATAAAGCCAGTCATGTGTCACTTAGCAGCAGGGATATGTCCTGAGAGATGCATCCTTCGCCAGTTTCCTCATTGCACAAACATCATGGATTGCACTTAGCCATGTACTTACTATGTGGATAGGTCAATCGCTCCATGCCTTCACCTGATTGAACCAAGAGATGTGGTTAACCCATGATACATGAAGCTGCTGCTGGTGGAATGGGACGTACTGTTTTAGAGGGAACTTGTTTTTAATAAGTAAAAGTATGTTCTAAACTAATGATGAAATTATAGTATAGTAAATACATAAACCAGTAATGCATTTGTTTCTTATTAAGTACCATGCACTGTACATAATCATATTTGCTGTACGTGTGTGTGTGTGTGTGTGTATGTGTGTGTGTGTGTGTGTGTATGTGTGTGTGTGTGTGTGTGTGTGTGTGTGTTGTACTAGGGATTGAACTCAGGGGCATTCTACTTCCAAGCTCTACTCCCAGTCCTTTTTGTTTTTTTATTTTAAAACAAGGTCTTGCTAGGTTGCTAAGAGCCTGGCTAAGTAGCTGAGGCTGACAACAACCTGCAATCCTCCTGTCTCAGCCTCCCTAGTACTTGGATTTTGAGCACGCACCACACCACCACGCCCAGCTGTGCTATGTTTTATATGACTAGCAGTGCTGTAGGTTTGTTTACACCAGCATCATCATAAATACCTGAGTAATGTGCTGTGGTACAGCTGTTATGACAACGATGATGTTACTAGGTGGTATGAATTTTTCAGCTCTATTATAATCTTACAAGACTCCCTTCTTATATGTGGACTGTCATTGAGTGAAACGTCGTTATTTGGCACGTGGCTGTATAGACCTCATTTTTTTCCACACATCTGTTGATGGATATTTACATTGTGTCCACATCTGGGCTAGTGTGAATAATGCTGCAGTGAACATGGGAGTGTTAATATATATTTGAGATCATAAATTCAATTCCTGTGTATAAATACTCAGAAGTGGGTGCAGTGGCAAATATATAGAATCCCAATACTTGGGAGGCTGAGACAGGAGGATTTCAGGTTTGAGGCCGGCCTCAACAATTTTTTTTTTGCAGTACCGGGGATTGAACGCGGGGGCGTTCTACCTCCGCGCTACACCCCCGGCCCTATTTTTTTTTTATACTTTATTTTGAAACCGGGTCTCACGAAGTTGCGGAGGGCCTCACTAAGTAGAAAGAGAGAGAGAGAGAGAGAGAGAGAGAGAGGGAGAGAAAGAGAGAGAGAGAGAGAGAGCTGAGGCTGGCCGCGAACCCGGATCCTCTGGTCTCCGCCTCCCAAAGTACTGGGATTATAAGCGTGCGCCACCATGCCCGGCTCGGCCTCAACAATTTAGCAAGACACTCAGAAACTTAGCAAGACCCTGTTTCAAAATAAAAAAAATGTAAAAAAAAAAAAGAGGGCTGGGGGTGTAGCTCAGAGGCAGAACACCCCTGGGCTCAATCCCCAGTGCCAAAAAAAGAAAGAAAAATAAAAAGTACTCAGATGTGGGACTGTTGGATCATAGGGCCGTTCTATTTTGAATATTTTGAGGAACCTGCATATTGTTTTCCACCGTGGCTGCACTATTTTACCTTTCCACAAACACACTACAAAGGTTCCGATTTCTCCATATTCTTGCCAATACCTAGTATCTTTTGTGTGTGTATGTATGGTACTGGATATTAAACCCAAGGGCATTCTGTCTCTGAGATATAGCCCCAGCCCTATTTTATTTTTAATTTCAAAACAGGGCCTCACTAAGTTACTAAGGGTGTTATTGAGTTGCTGAGGTTAGTCTTGAACCTGAGATCTTCCTTTCCCAGCCTCCCAAGTACTGGGATTACAGGTGTGTGCCACAGCACCAGGCCAATACCTAGTGTTTGTTATTATCCTGGTAATAGCCATTTAAACAGGTGTGACATGATGTCTCATTGCAGTATCGATTTGCATTCCCTTGATTGTTAGTGCCCTCAAGCATCTTTTTATATACCTGTTGGCCATTGGTATGTCTTCTTTCAGTGATATTATAAAACTCCTAAAAGAAGAGGAAAAAGTTTCATTACACTGGTCTAAGCAATGCCTTTATAGATATATCAAAAATCCAGGCAACAAAGGAAAACAGAGACAAGTGGGATTGCATCAGACTGAAATGTCTGTGTGCAGTAAAGGAAACAACCAATAGAGTGGAAAGGCAAACAAGGGAATGGTATAAAACATTTGCAAAAAAAAAATATACTTGAGAAAGGGTTAATTTCTAAAATGCAAAAGGAACTCCTATAACTCAATATCAAAACAACAACAATAATGATGATAATAATAATAATAATAACAACTCCACTTTAAAATGTTATTATTTTTAGAAATGATAAATTTTTCATATATGGTTCCCCTTCTGGTCCCTGGTTCAGTGAAAGGCACTGTCACACCCCCAACGGGTTCTTTCTTCTCCTCACTTTTCTCTTTTAACAGCTCACACCCCCCATTCCACTCTCTCTCTCTCTCTCTGATACAGTCCATTCTTCTTCCTATCCATAGATATGACTGTCCAGAGCCGGGCGTAGTGGCGCATGTCTGTAATCCCAGTATTTGGGAGGCTGAGACAAGAGGATCTCAGGTTGGAAGCCAGCCTCAGCAGTTTAGCTAGGCTCTCAACCTTAGAGTGATTCTGTTTCCAAATAAAAAAAATAAATAAAACAGGGCTGGTGATGTAGCTCAGAGATAACGTGCACCTGGGTTCAATCCCCAGAACCACCCCAAAAAGAAATGACTGTCCAACTTTGCCTTCACTGCCTCTTCCTACAAGATTGACAACTCCCCCAGCGTGTTCTCTACCAGCAATTTCTCCTTCTGTGATTATCCCACAAGTTAGGGTCCAGAGAGATCCTTCCCAGATAGGAGTCTGAATAACTCATTCTGCTTAAAGAACTTCCTTATTTCAACTTCCCATGACGCCAAGTTCAAATATCTTGCTTCCTATGTTGCCCCAAACTTCCCATCGAACGACTTCCATTGATCTTCAATGTATAGTATTCACGGACAAGAATTAAACAATTATATGGATGTTTTTCTGTTCTTTAGAACATTTTTCCTTCTGGCTGAGACATCCATCACCCCTTTTCCTACGGTAAGCCTCAAGTCATCCATAAAGACCCAGGTCCAATGTCAGAGGCCTGCCTTTGATGCCTGTAGTGGAGACGTTCTCCCCCCATATAAGGACTTATCTCAAAGCTCTACTGTAGGTACCTGAAATTCAGTCTAATGTCATGACTAAGAGCTCAGGTTCTTAATGGTCCTAGGTTTAATTCAATTTTTAACCTGGTTGTGCCTCAATTTCCTCATCAATAAAATTGGAATAATAAAATACTGTTCTTTCCAAAGTCTTTGTGAGAATTAAATGGTATCATGCAAGAAGAATATGTAACAGAGGATGAAAGTGCTAAATAAGCACCAGCTATTCTCTTTTGCTCTTTTGGTTTATAGATAGGACTTCCTGTGAGTATCTGAAGGAAGAGCCCTAGACTTTACCAGACATAATCTCTAAAGACACATCCTAAGTGTCAAAATTCCAAAAGATCAAGATTCCTGGGATAACATACTCAAAATCACAATCCTGAATTTTTTTTTTTTGTACTGGGGATTGAACCCAGGGGCATTCTACTTCTTAACTACACCCCCAGCCCTTTTTATTTTTTGTTTTGAAACAGGGTCTTGCTAGGTTGCTGAGAGCCTAACTAAGTGGCTGAGGCTGTCCTGGAACCTGCGATCCTCCTGTCTCAGCCTCCCAAGTAGTGGGATTACAGACATGTGCCACCATGCCGGACTCCTAAAAGATTAAAGTAACAAATGATGAAATCCTGAAAACCCAAATCCCCCAAATTTCAATTCCCATTAAAGAATGCTATGTAAGAGGAGTAGAAAGCTGAATTTGGGGGAACAAATTGGCCATGTGATACAGCAATGACAAAAAATAATTCACTTAAAAATTGTTATTTGTCTACATTGGCGATCTTTCCAGCTAATGAAATTCCAGGAGTTCTTAATGAATTAAAGCCATATTTGTCAGAAGAAGCCAGGAAAATGACCGACTGGTTTGAAAATAATTATGTGTATGGTGGGGTAAGAAGACCTTATACAAAAAGATTGCTGTTCAGTCACTAGTAGGGTTTCTGCCAAATCTATATTCTCTATATGAATACATGTGGAATGGATTTCTGCATACCCAAAACAGCAGAGAAGCATGGCATATAGGATGGGAAAATTTAATAGGGAATTCTCATTCTGGTCCTCTATATTGAATCATAGAAATTAAAAAAAAGAATAGTACCACATAGAAAATAAATGCAAATGTATTCCCCAAGGAGAACCATTCCCTAAAAACAAAACAAAAGAGTAGCTATTTATCACAATACAAGACTTCAAAATACAGTTTATGATCGAGAAAGCTCGTCCGCTCTTATGGACTGCCTCCATGCATTTGTCCATCCTGGATCCTGAAATAAACTTTGGTATGTTGAATGTTTGTTTTGTTTTGCCGTATTGTTTTTAGCCCCCCCCCCACTGTTTTAAATTATCCAAATTAATGTTTGCGATTCACTATGCTATGTAGTTCATTTTCCCGACTTTTCTAATACTGGAGGTATAAGTTGTGTACAGACTTGTAGAGAGTTTTCATTCATTTTATACATTTTCTGTGCAAGTCTGACTCCATGAAAATGCATTATTATATCATCAATTTTGTAAACATTGTGCATATATGTAAAAATGTTAGAACTTCAAAAATGAGTGAAGATATGTTTGCTTTTTCTATGTCTGCTTTTGTGAAAGAATTTATTGAGGTCTCAGCTGTTGGTGACTGCATTTGTGGTGGTGAGCCATCACAGTTTTGATCTTGTCAAAAGACTTAGATTGTCTATCATGGTATTTCAGATAACTACAGTTAGAAGGCGGGTATACACAATCCCCAACCACAATAAAAACCACTATTTTATTGTGTAAAGTGACTGTATTTGCCCATTTCCCATTGCTATAACAAAATACGCGAGGCTGGATAATTTGTAAGGACAAGAGGTTTATTTAGCTGACAGTTCTGGAAGTCCAAGAACATGGCCCTGGCTTCTGCTTGGCTCTGGTGAGGAGCTCATGGTGGATGGCTTCGCAATGGCAGGAGTGCATACAGAAGAGATTACATGGTGAGCTGGGAGACTGGAGCAGGGGGAGCAGTCTTACTCTTTTAGAAAGACCTAATTTCACAAGAACTAACACACTTGCTCCATGAGACCAGCATTAATCCTTTCTGAGGGAAGCTTCCAATAACCTAATCACCTCCCACCAGGCCCCACCTCTTACAGACTCCACCACCTCTTATATCACAATCAGGGACCAAGCTTCCAACACATGAACCTTTGCGGGACAAGCCATAGCCATGGCCTCTAAAGTGTTCTGTCATTTATGTTTCTTAAATAAATCCTTCTTTAAAAATGTAAATAAAAGGTGTGGTGCCATGCACCTGTCATCCCAGCTACCCAGGAAACCTATTCTGTAAGATTAGGTGTTTGAGCCCAGCCTGGGTAACAGAGCAAAAACTTGTCTAGGGGGAAAAAGTAAATAAATGTCCTTAAAATATATATATATTTTACAATTAATTGTTTCAGAATTATATTTTTGGGATTTTGACCTTTCAGGATTTTAGTGTTCAGAACAGTGTCTTTTGGTATTATGGCCCAAACCCATCTTTTATATCTCTGCATTCTGAGTTCCCAAGGCAAGAGCTAGCATTTAACTGTTGCTCAATGAATGTTGAAAAATGGATGAATTCCAATCCTGTATTAACAGCTAATAAATATATCATATGACTATTGTATTACCTGAGGTATTAGGGAGCCTTCACCTCAAATATGAAGAGTCCTTCCTCTTCATCCTTATTTCTCATTCTTACCTTTATTCCTTCTTTCCTCCCTGGCATCTTTTGTCCCTTTCCTCTTTTCCCTCCTCTCTTTTCATCTTCCTCTTTTCCTTCCTTTTCTCTTTAGATACAAGAATAATTATTAATTTACAATGAAGATGAAACCTGTTCTATAATAAATACTTTTATGTTAGTGATAAGCCATCATAGTACCATTTTCCCTTCTCCTCCTCCTTCTCTTCCTCCTCCTCCTCCTCCTTGTCTTTTTCTTCTAGTGTGTGAGTGTGGGGGGGTGGGGATGTATGTATGTGTGTGTGTGTTACCAGGGATTGAACCCAGGGTCATTCTACCTCTGAGCTACACTTCCAGCAATATTTTATTTTTTATTTTGAAACAGGGTCTCGCTAAGTTACTGGGGGTCTTGCTAAGTTTCTGAGGCTGGTCGTGAACCTAAGATCCTCCTGTCTCAGCTTCCCAAGTACTGGGATTACAGGTGTGCACCACCATGTTAGCCATAGCACCAATTTCAATCTGTTGGAAGCTGGATCATAATTAAAAATTACTTCATTAAACAATCTCACATTAATGTTTCCAATTTTCTCTAGTATCATAAATAAAGTTAAAATAAATGCATGTGTTATGTTTGTTATATATTTATTTTTATATTTTAATATTTTATTATATATATGTACCTTATAAAAACTCTCTTTAAATATATAAAATAAACTATAAAAATTTTCCAGGAGACATTCTTAGAAGTGATATTGTTGGGTCTGAGAGTATATACATTTTAAATTTGGGCAAATTTGGTAAATTATTTTAAAAAATATTACATCAATGTCTATTCGTAAATCTAATCCTTGAAATCTGATTCCATCTTGGACATTATTATTAATATTTAAATGACACTTTGATAGGTTAAAATCATTACTCCCTTTATACCGCATTTCTTTATTTATGAGTAACATTAAATTTTTTCATAGTTTTATTGACTTTTTCCTTCTATGAACTGCCTTGTTCAGATAATTTCTTTCCAAAATGAAGGCTACAGCAAAGAGCTTATTCAGGGGTTGCTACAAGATTCCAAGAAAACTTGCATTATTAGTATCCTGCCGATTGCCCTGAGTGTTTTCTTATGATTTGTGAGGAGTGATTGATCATAATCAAAAAATTAATCACCAATCAGTCCTGGTAATTAAGTCATAGTCATATTTGCATATATGTGATAATTAATGCAATCTTTGGAGAAGGAAATTTAGATGGAACTTATTGATTGTGGAAGCTGTGCCAAAGGTGTCAGTCACTAGGATATGATTTTTACTGCCATGTGGCTGGATCCCTAAAGGATAATTCAATGGATGAAAGGGGACAGGATGGGAGAATGATGTTCCTGTAGTGGCTGGCATTTTTCTACCCCTGGCTGCACATTTTAATCCTGGTACATCATTTTACCAATGGATTATTATCTCGGTCAACATTCTTACTACTGTGACCCAGTGAGCCCGACCACACACAACTTAGAGGAAGGAATACTTATTTGATCACAGATTCTGGAGATTTCAGCATTTCAATCCATGCAGGCTGGGTCTGTGGAGCTCAGGGCATGGTGGCGGGAAGCAGAGAGAGGCAGAGAGCAAGGGTTCTGCTCTACCATCACAGAGGTTGGAAGCAAGAGAGCAAGCAAGGGGATGAGGGACCTTACACAATCCCAAGGCCACACCCCCAGGAACCTCCTTGGCAACCAAGCCCCACCTCCAACATGGCTGCCTGGTTTCCATGAGGGGGAGGGGGACATTCAAAATCCAAACCATTGCAGTTATTTTAATTTCAAGGACCATGATGAGAAAAATGAGAGTGGTTCAGGGCAGTCCAACTCTACTTCTTAACTAGAGCTCATAGTGGACCTGTATAGAATGGTCTGAAAGATCAACAGTATGAGCTGATTTAGGGCAGGATCAGTGAACATATTCTGTAAAGGGCCAAAGATTAAATATTTTTGGCTCCATGGGCCATAAGGTCTCTGTCGTAACTATTCGACTCTGCCATTACACCTCAATAACAAATATAGGCAACACAAAATTAATGTGTACACCTGTGTTCCAATAAAACTTTATTTACCAAAACCAGTCAGGGAGCCAGATTTGACCTATGGGGTATAGTTTGCTTGTTCTTGGATTACACAATCTTAGTGTTGGTTAATAAACAACATAGAGTTTTGGGGTCACACATACATTCAAAAATGGATCCTCACTATTTTTCTCTCCTACTTCTTGTTCTGCTTTTGTTTTTATCTCCCCATCTTGTGTTCCTCTCTCTTCTTTCCTGCTTGATTTTAGTAGCTAGGCAATGTGAATATCGTCTCTCGACACCTCTGTATCTTAGTTTCCAAACCTCGAAAATGGTAATAATGATAGAACTATATTCAAGAGCTAATGTGAAGGTTAATTTAAAGAAAGAATTATAGAAAATGCTTTGAGAGATACACACAGGTGTATATATGTGTGTGTGCCTAAGTGTGAAATCTCCAGATGGAGAAGAAACAAAAGCAAGAAAATATGAAAATTCTGAAATTATCAGACATTAAAGCATCCCATATCATACTGATAGGATACTGTAGGGTAGACCCTGAATCCAATATGACTGGTATCCTTATAAAAAGGAACAATTTGGAGACAGGCACACCCAAAGGGAGAATGTCATGTGAACGTGAAGACAGAGATCAGAATAAGGCACCTTCCAAGCCACAAAAATCCAAAGATTGTCAGCTAGCCACCAGAGGCTAGCTGAGAAGCATGGAACAGATCCATCCTTACAGTCTGTGGAAGGAACCAACCCTACTGACACCTGATCTTGGACTTCTAGCCTCTAGAAATGTAAGATAATCAATTTCTGTTGTTTAAACCACCAATTTTGTGGTATTTGCTATGATAGTCCTACACTGACATATGCTTGTAATTTTCTTCTTAATAAACATAGCAGTAATAAAAAACCAAGAAAAACACCCTACATTTAAAAATAATTATGCACCAACTATGTATGTCAGGTTGTTTTGTTTTGTGGTTCTACCTCTGCGCTATACACCTAGCCCTATTTTATTTCGAAACAGGGTCTCATTAAGTTGCTGAGGGCCTCACTAAATTGCTGAGGCTGAACTCCAACCTGCCATTCTCCTGTCTCAGCCTCCCAAGTATTGGGATTGTAAGCATGTGCCACCACGCCCAGCTCTGTTAGACATTTTTTATGTATAATATTTAGTTTTGTGCTTCTAAAATCCCCAATGAGCCAGGTCCATTTTTTATCCCCCTTGCATAGGTAGGGGAACTGAGGCTTAAAACTTAGAGAGTTTAAGCCAGACATGGCAGCACACACCTGTAATCCCAGCACATGGGAGGCTGAGACAGGAGGATTGGCCAGCCTCAGCAACTTAGCAAGACCCTGTTTAAAAATAAAAATTAAAATAGGGCTGGGGTGTAGCTCAGAGGTAAAATGCCCCTGGTTTCAATCCCCAGTACTGCCCAAACAAACAAACCTTAGAGGTTAAATATCACTTTTCAAGGTCACATAGATGGGAAGAGGTACAACAAAGGTTGGAACCCAAATATCAGGGAGAAATAGCTCACCGGAGTCATTCCAAGGAACAGTCGCTCCCCATCCCTGTGTAAATGGGAAGCAGCGAGGAACAGGGCAAGTGTGATGTTGACAATGCAGTGGTTAAGTAGGGAAAGGAGTCCGCATGGACAGGTGGTTATTTGTGACCGTTGCTGATTCAGGTCTCCAGCTCCCGGGTGACTCATCTGTTTGCCCTCCAATGTTCTCTGCTTGAAAGCCATTGGGGTGCTGGCCCTGCACCAGTTTCCCTGAGTCCCGGCTCTTTCCATTTAACCACTGGCCTATTCTCCTGCACAATCACAGTTTGACAAGTCATTTTTCTCATCAGGATCCCGTGGAAGCTGCTGGTACACACACCCCAAACTAGTTTTGCAGCTTGAGTCCATCATGTTGAGAGGCAGCAGATCGGGACAGGACTGAGTGCAGAGGTTAATTGGAATCACAAGTTTGGAACCTTTTAAATTATCCACTTAATTAGGTGCCACTCCTCCCTTGTCCTCCTCCTTTGTGTCCTCACACCTGAGCAGTGGCTGGTGAGAAAGGAACCCTTGTTGTATACAGATGTTCACCTTTCCCCTAAAAAGTCAACAGTGCCTATCCGTCACTGCGGTCTCCTAAGAAAATATAAATACCCGTCCTCAGGGCCCCAGGAGCTGGTGCTTTGGAAAATAGAGCTTGTGACATGGCTTAGGTCCTCTCCCACATCCTGTGGAGGAATGTTCAAGAAGGTGCCTGGAAGCAGAAAACCCATGCTTCACTCCCAGTGGAGCTACAAGGGACGATGGCCAGCCAGGCAGCCTGGAGTTTCCCTCCAGCTCCCCGTTCACCAGCACAAAGCCCTTGGGAAAGTTCTGTGCCTTTCCTGGCCTCATGAGCCTGGTCTACAAAAGTGGGAAGGATAGACAGACCTTATGGTGGTTGCAAAAATTAAACGGAACGTTGGCTCTAAGGCACTTAGCACAGTACTTGAGGACACAGTCATTATGGAAGACAAGGCCAGCTCCTTGGGGATGGCGGGTTGTTGACAACCTAGGGCTGCTTTGCCCTTCTCCTTGCTCCTCTCTGCTGCTGCTGTGACAATGGGAACACAATGGCTCCAGGTCCTGACTGATCCCTCATGTGGATGTCCCCGGCTCCTAAGACGGCTTCCCAGATGCTGTCAGACCTTGGCATGAATTATTGGCTTGGAATTCACTCTTTACGGAAAGATGGCTCCCATGTGAGATGGATCTCAGCTTCCAGAATTCACTGTGGGGTCCTTCCCTGCTCATTTACTAGGTGGGCCCCCACTGGCCTGAGGGAGCTAATATGTTTCACAGCGTGTTTTTTAGATTGCATCTGGCCAGATGTTCCTCTGTGTGGGTTCCCTAAGCAATGTGGGAGGGAACGAACACCCCAGAGTACATGGAATTTCAGCCAAGAGGCCTGGTGTTTTCTGCCTTGGTCTAGACCGACCTCCTCCTTCACGGCTGTCAGGGAGCAAGACCTCTCCATAGAGAGAGCTCGGAGGCAGAGGTCCCCAGCCCACTTTTTATCGTTTCTCTCGTTCCATTAGGCTCATGCCAAAGACTACTTCTGTTGATAACACAGGCTGCAGTTTCTGAGAAAGGAGACCACCTATGGGCGGTTACAGAGCAGTATAATAGGTACTTCCCAAAGTGACCATGGAAGGGGTCATGGGTAATGGCCAGGGGACCATATACCTTGTTTGCCAGGGTTGACCCTGGCAAATCCCAGCCAGCCTCCCTTCCTGTCCAATGCAGTGTCCAATCAGCATTCTTCCTTTTCACTCAATTTAAATCTGAAAGTGTATGAATATCCTAATTGGGGCTCAGAGTCCAAAGCATCTCCCCACAGGGGTTCAGTGGAGATGCGTGGTCTTCATGAGGAGCCAATGGGAGACATCTTCATCCCCAAATCAGGAGCTGAAGGGCCGCTGTCCAAAGCTGTCATCAGAGTGTCAATAGACACCCAAGAAAAATAAAGAGAAAGATTTATGGCTGAACTTAGAAAGTGTTAGCATTATTGTGCTCCTCTCTGTTAATTAAAAAGTCTGGATTTTTAAATCCAACTCACATTTACGGGTGCTGACCAGGTGTCCGGCTTGGAGGAAGGTGATGGAGAGGCTACCCTCTCTGGTCCTATTTCCAGGGACAGTGCTTCATCCAAGACAGGAGGTTTGGGTGTCGCAGTTTCCTAGGCCACACTAGCATAGAGACAGTTGATTTTAGATTGAGCTTAAAAATAAAGGGGCAAGGGAGAGCAGCATGGCTCTACCTCAACTGTAACAGAAAGAATGGGAAAATAAAATGGCTTCTCTAAGTGGAATCCTGAGTAGGTATCATCCTTTATGTTAAATTCTTTCTAGGCATTCTCATATTTCATCATAACACAGCCAATTGAGCTACAGCTTATTATTACAGAGGAGGAAAATGGATTTTAGACAGAAGGAATGACTTGCCCAAGGTCACACAGCCAGGAAGTGAATGCAGGTAAGCCCAATCCCGAGAAAATAATCTCCATGTTACTGTGACCTTGGGGACTTGTTAGTCTTCCAATTCTCTTTTTTGAGGACTTCCCTCCCCACGTCAGCTGGGTTAAGTCCGCTCCATGCTGCTGTTGTACCAATGCAATCATTTTTATTTTTTCAGTTTCACTAGAACTCTTTCAGAGCGTCATCATTCCAGGCTGTGTGTGTGGGTAGCTGCCATTTTGCTCAAAAAGATAGGGAAGAAACTCCATGTAAAAGAGTTAAAATAATTTTATCATAATCCCAAATGAGAATCAATGTGTTACTGGTTTTAGTGGTGGTGGTAGTAGAAATAGTGATAATAGTGGTCATTTAGATAATTTTAAAAGAATGTCAGTTATAGTAAGAAACAATACATAATATTAAAGAATATCCCCCCCTTTTTTGTTTGTTTGTTTATTGGTCTTAGGGATTAAACCCAGGGGCTTTCTGTCTCTGAGCTATGCCCCTAGCCCTCTCTTACTTTTGTTTTGAAACAGGATCTCACTAAGTTGCTGAGAATCTCGCTAAGTTGCTGAGGCTGGTCTTGAACTTGTGATCCTCCTGCCTCGGCCCCCCCATGTTTACTGAACACTTATTATGTATCATTTCCTATTATGAGCTCTTTATATGTAATAAATTAGTCAATCCTGACCACATTCTCAAGTCTTGGTCTAAGGTATGGTAAATGAATCCCATAGAATAAAAAATAAAATTCATTGTCAGAGTTATGAAGAGTAAGTGCCTCCTTACATTTGGCACCCTAGATTCCCCCCAGTTTTGCCTTCATCCTGGTCTTGCCCTATGAGGACTGTGTATGAAGGTACAATATTACAATCATATTCATCTTTTACAAAAAATAAACTGGAACTTAAAGTGTGTTGATGTATTTTCTGAGACCACCCAGACAGCACGTGATAGAATTAGAATTCTAAACCAAGCCTGTTTGGGTTCTTTGTACCATATTGTGCAACCTTTCGTTTCTCAACACCATTTTACAAGAACTTAGTCATAGAGTAAGTTCTAGGACTTTAACTGGAGTGTTTTCTTAGAATATCAATCTAAGGAAAGAGTCTCAAGAAATGTTAGAGGAAGGAAAAGAAGGAGGAAGAGAAGAAAGAAAGAAAAAGAAGAGAGGTAACAGAGGACATTTCTTATTGTTCAGATGGTGCTAAATAGTGCTTCTTATTTGGGAGTTTGGAGACTATCGCTGTGCTGACAAGGTGGAGGGTCTCTCTTACTTCTGGCTTCCAATGCAGAGGCTGTTCTTTGAAGGAATAGAGGAAGCTTTGTAGCTTTTCTTTGGGGAGGGTGAGGATACTGGGGATTGAACCCAGGGCCATTTTACCTCTGAGCCATACCCATAGCCCTTTTTATTTATTAATTAGTTGTTAGTATTGGTGCATTGTAGTCATACGTCATACTGAGGTAGAGAGTGATAAGAATATACATGCACACAACTCATGGACCATTTCCCTCCAAGCCCCTCCTCCCCGTAGATGTCTTTGAGATTGGCATTGATAGTTTAACATATGTACATAGCATTATTTCAAAGGGCTTGCTAAGTTGCTGAGATCCTCACTAAGTTGCTGAGGCTCACCTCGCACCTGAGATCCTCCTGTCGCAGCCTCCCAAGTATTGGGTTTATAGGTGTGCACCACCATGCCTGGCAAGGTGGCTTTTTAAACAGAGGAATCATATGACCAGGGTTTACTTTTAGTAAATTGATGCTGTTAGCCCTAGCCAGGAGAGTTGGAATTGGGAAATTCTGAAGCAGAAAGAACAGTGTAGGTGTGTGTGTATGTGTGTGTGTGTGTGTGTGTGTGTGTGTGTTGTTACAAGAGAGTTTGGGTAGGAAGACATAATGACTTGACAGATATAAGACATAGATTTGGGAATGAAAAACGAACATGGAAGGACATTTTCAGAGGATAGCCACTAGGAGACATTAAGGAAGCTGGTGTCTGGGTGGATGGTGGTACCACTGAAACCCAATTATGCAGAATGGAGAGGGATCCAAGTACCCAAAGAAGAGACAAAGCACAAGATGGAATGAACCAGGCTCCCTGAATGGCTGCGTGGAGCAGAGCCCCTCCACACTGGCCCACACTGTACTCTAGAGTAAGCAAGAAGCCAACTACTATTGTATCAAACCCCTGAGATTTTGGAATTGTGTGTTAAGTCAGGAAGCCTTGCTAACGAAAAGGTATGCTGTAAAATTTAAGGGAAGATTTTCTTCTTAGAATAGGAAAGCCTTGCCTATATTTAGAGGCTGAGGGGAGGGTGCCATGGAAGATAAATTGAAAAAGCAAATGAGACAGTGGATAATCGTTAGAGCAAGTTCCCTGCGGCACAGAAGGAAGTGACCCAGAACAGGTTCTTCTGCTCTTCTGTGCTTTATTGTCAAGAATGAGAAGAATACTGACCATTTTTGTTTTAGTGGTTTTACTGCTAATTATTAACTAGAGAGAAATGATGGAAAAAAAGAACAAGGATAACAAACATTCGGAAGTAACAAAGGTTCAAGAATCTTTTCAAGTTATTACACACATGGCGTGCTACAGGAAAAAAAATAATGGTAAGGAAAACATGAATTTACATCCTGGCTTTGCCGTCTCTTAGTTGTACAAAGGAGAACCACTTATTCTGACATTATTTATTCAGTTCAGCTGGAAAAAGGGTAAACTGGTAAACACTTTACACGGATCATTTTTTCACAGAGACAAAATGAGATGTTGCGTAAATTTCACAAGGGATTCTTGGAATATTTTGAAAATCATAACAATAGCTAATGTTCATTGAACACTCACTCTGTGTCAGGCATTATTCTAAGCCAAATCAAAGCATTAAGTCATTTATTCCCCATTAGGGCACAGTGAGGATATTCCTTCATGACAATCATTTCATAGATAAGAAAATAGATAGAAAAATCCATGGCTCATAGTGCTTTTCTATGGGTAGAGAGATGATGGGTAGATACCTTTGCTATTTCCACATTTTATAAGATGAGCATATTTTACAATCAGAAAATGAAATAATTTTCATTTTTGAAATGAAAGTATGTTTTGCTTTCCTCTGGTGGTTCTTAAATGTGGCATTTGCCACACCCCGATCACATTAAGCCTTTGCAAAGGCCCCCCGGGGCTCTTCTGTAGGATACCTTTATGGCACATAGAGCTATATGGAGAATTAATGAACCCAGAATAGTGACTGCTCCTAGCTGTCCGACTCTTCAGTGTGGATCATTCCCAGGACAGTGTGGTTTCAACCCTTCCAGCTTCTCACTATAGAAAGTCTCATGGATGTCGTTTTTCACTTGATAACTCATTGTTCTTGGATCCTACCATTTAATCTCTACCCCTTTAGTGTAAAATGGTCCTATTAGTTGATTGCCCCCTCCTAGCAGTCTCTGAGGCAAGGATTTCAGTATAAGTAATTTATCTGTGTTGTGATCCCAGAAAACATGAGGAAAACATGAGAAAGGAGACAGGGGGGGAAATGAAGTATGTATTATGAATGTGTTACCTCTCTGGGAAAATTGGTCTCAAGCCCACCAGAGACTTTCCGAGGCCTTTTTAGAACACACCAGAATTGTCCTACATTGGGAGAAGTTGGGATATTCCTGATGGTTAGGGGATTACTGTTGTTGGTGCAACCCATTGAGGTGTCTGGTTGTCCAGTGCGGTCGGCCAAAGTTCTTTAGTGGCCAGAGGACCTCCTGTGGTCAAGGGACATAGTTACCTTTGGTGTCTATGAAGACTGTTGGCAGGTGACCTTCGGTGTAAGGCCAGATACCAATGAATCTGCTCCATAAGATGGTCTGTTTAAGGATTTTGAAGACGGTAAGTGCTCAATAAATGCTAGCTACCATAATTAGAACAATAGCACTAATGTTATTATTAACTAGTGTAGAACTCATGTTAATCTCTAAGCCTTGTGAGGGCAAGTCTCAAAGTATTATTTTTTATTAATAAGAGAACAGTCAGGTTTCCTTTTGGTTTTCTCCTTACCCTCTCCAGCCCTCATGGTTGCTTGGGCTAACCCTTAATTTTTCATTCTCTGGGTGGCAATAATTAGCTGGGAATTATTTCTTTTGCAGATTAAATTTCTCATCTCTGAAATTCTGTGCTTTGCTTTAGGAGAGCCCCCAAACTACCATTAACCTCTATTGTCGTTCTCTTTCTTTAAGCCATGCCACTTAATAGCTCTGGGGTCAGGAGATAGACATCTTGTTTTTATGAAGGTTCCCAAGGGGTGAACTACAGTCAAACCATGCTACCCTGGAAGACTTTAAGCCATTTTAGCTGCTCAATGGAGAACATATCCCAGGATGTAGGCAGGTTTCCAAGACAACTGGGGGTTTGATGGTTCATTGAAGGATGGCCAAAGCAGCTGCATGTTGGTGCTTTGGAAGTCTCAAACTATTCTGCAAGAACTTTTAGTTCAGGAAATCCAAAACATATTTGCTACAAACATTTTTTCTTCTCATTTTTTAATCACATATATATTGCAAGGGAAATGTATCCCATCTGCTTATTTTTACTCATTTATACTTATATTATCCAAACAAAAATTTAAATTTATTTGATGTTCCACATTTTTTTTAATTTCCTATGATGGAAGAACATTTTTGGTAAAAAAGGGAGTTCTGTTCCTGAGGCTGCTAGTGACTGTGGATTACTGAAGTGGCCGCAGAGTTGACACAGTGCATTGGCCACGTCATGGATTCCTCTGAGGAGTGGTTCCAGCTCTCTTGGTGGCAGACACAATGGGCAACAAAGGGCTCATCTAATTCTATTAATCACAGAAACTTGGCAAAGAGAAGAGCCTGGTATAAAGAGGTTAAAGGACCTCCGATATCAACAAGTCCAACCTCGCTTTATTTTACAGCTGAGGAAACTGAGCCCCAGAGGGGAGAAATTCTTTGTTTAATGACACATGGCTAATTAAAGGCAGATTTGGGGTCATAAACTCAGGTCTCCTGAGCCTTGGAGCAGTGTAGCAGGGCTCTATCTACTCTCTACACTGTGAAGCATCAAAGCACAGATGTAAAATCAGACTGCAGAAATCAAATCACAAGGGTATTGAAGAATCATAGGCCATTATGAATTTGGGGGGGAGAGATTTTTAAAGCAGACTAGTCCTCCAAAAGCAGTAAGTATGCTGGGCTCACCTCCCTCATGTGACATCTTTGGAGACTTTCTTAACTGCTCTGAGCTTCTGTTTGCTAATCTGAAAAATGGGTTAAAATTACCACCTATACACCGTGTCATGATAATTAGACATAAGTCTGGTTGCAAAGACACTTGGTGTAGTAACTATCACAGACCAAATGCTTATAAACAATGATTTTCCTTGGTGTTATTACTGTCATTATTACTCAGTGGTTTTGCTTTCTAACATGGTATTTCCTAAACTGTGTTTAGTGGAGCGCTATTTCCAGGAGATGCGAATTGGTCCTATGAAACATAAATAAGTACAAGGGACATATCCCATATTTCAATGTGTTTTTGAAAATACTATACACTCTCTCATTTTCTTGGAGTTTCTTGAAGCATAATTTGCAATTGGTCAAGTCTCTGAGAATGTATGCAGGAGAGAAAACTATTAAATTTTGTTGAAGGCAATATTATCAAATACCATGGATGTTGCCCTTCAAGGACATGCATCATTTACTTGTCTATAGAATAGCATCTATTTCACATGAGCTTTGAGAATGATGGTATGTAGGGGAGCTAACAGGTACACAGGATGTCACGTATACAAAGTATGATCCATCATTACAAAATGTGTGAAGGTGACTGCAATGGAGCATTCATCTTTGAAAGCTTGGCTTGTGGTTGCTTCATGAAGGAAGAAATATTAAACAACAACAACAAAAAAAGGTTGGCAGGAGATTGAAGCAAGGAAGTTCCTGAACAAAGTCAAGAAAATGCCAAGGAAGTTTTGGAGAACAGCAAATCCCCAACTTCACACCTTCAGCAGTGGGTAGGAGGTGGAAGAACACTGGCTAGAGATTCGGGGACCAGCTGAAATTCCTTTTCTTCCCCAAGGGCAGGAAGCACCCTGGGTTTGGTTTTATATTTACAACACCTCTTGCAGCACTTGGCGCTAAGTAGGACTCAATAAATGTGCACTGAGTTGAGACCAGATCTAAGTGGATGTGAAAAGCCATGATGAGGAAGCTGGACGTTCTTCAGCGGGCAACGGGGAGCTGTTCAAACTTGTTGCTCAGGGGAGTGACAAGTTCAGAAATGCACTTTAGAGAGATTGGTTTGGCAGCCCATGGGGGGATGAAAACAAGGAGGGAGAAACTGGAGGCCAGGATCCACCTTGAATCCAAGCTCTGTTTCAAACAAGAAGCAACTGAACTCACCAGTGGGCAGAAGAATGGAGACGCCCATGATAAAGTAGTTGCCCAGGGAGAAAGGCATCAAAACTCTCTGCAATGATAATTTTTTGAAAGCTAAAAGAGGAAAATAAAGGGGGTTCATAAATGATTTCTTATTGTGCAAAGGCAAAGAGGAAGATTGTGCAACTCTGAGGCTTGGATCTCTAGAAACAGGCAATGTTAGTGCCGTAGACAAAAAGAAGTGGGGGAGATGAGGAGTTTGAGTTGGGGAAGAAGATGAGCCTGATTTGGGGATTTCAGTTTGGCTGTTGACAAGGAATCCAGGGGCTATGAGCAGAAAACATTTGGGAATGAGCAGTGAAACCTGGAAAGTAAATTAAGAGAGATGCTGCTTTGGTATCTACCTCCATGGATTGAGATCTGAAAACTCTCTGTAAGTACAAAAGAGTGTGCTTTAGAGGTTAGAACAAAAAGAAAGGGATGGCCGGGAGTATCATTTACACCACTGTTCACAGATGCAGCCGGGCACAGCTTGCCCCACGTCTACTCAGGAAAGAAGATGACTTCCGCCAGTCACACCTCTGTTCAAGACAAGTCAACCCTGGAGGACCCATCTAGCTCCCCCTACAGGTGAGGTCTGGACATGGTCTTGCTAATTTGCCTGTGAGAATTCTCAAACATTCACCTGTCTATTCAATTGAACTTTTCCCCTGCCCCAGTAGTTGTCTTAATATGCAACCTCTGGAATCAGACTGTTTGGATATAAATCTCAGCACTAATGGAGTGCAGGATTTTTAAAAACTCTTTCTCTTCATTTTTTTTTCCTGAAAGTTTGGAATAAAAACAATATCTATGTGATGGTGCTTGGTTATAAAGAGTAAATGTAAGGCATTTAGAAAGTTCATTACATATAGAAGGAGCTCAATGTATTTTAACCATTATTATTTCTTTTACCATACCATTTATTTGTACTCAGTACTGATGACTGAGCTCATGCCTCAGTTCCTCTACAATGATGAAAAACCTGCTCTGAGCCCTGTTATCTTTGCAGAACCTGAAAACTCAGTTTCATTTGGGTTGGCCATCTCCTGAGTCAGCCTCTTGCCTACTGTTTTGGTTTGAATTTAAAATGTCCCCCAAAACCTCTCATATTTTGGCAATATAGCCAGGTTCAGAGGAAGGACATGGCTGGAGGGGGTAGATCCATGGTGGTGTGACCCTGAAGACTGTATTTGTCCCTCATCCTTTTCCCCTTCTCTCTCTGCTTCCTGTATGCCATAAGGTGAGGGTGGCTTCTTCTCTTCCTCAATGCCCTAAAACCCTGCTGCTGAGCTGGTCCTGCCATGAGCCAGCTGATCATGGATTTACCTCTGAAACCTCCAGAATCATGAACACCTAATAAAAATGTCTTTCTCTAAGTTGTGCTTGTCAGGTATGTTGGTCACAGTGACAAAACCTGGCTGAAACACCTACCCTATTCTTTTTCTCCAGGTAGCACTGGCTTTTATCATTGTCATCTTGGGACATCAACTGACACACCTGCCTTGTCACTCATTAATTTATTGAGTCACCTGTTCAATCAATATTTATTGAGAATCCATTTTGTGTTAAGTACTCTCTCCATAGCCACTAGATAAAACTATGTAGAAAGTCAGCTATCCATTCTTTTTCTTTTCTGGGCACTGCGA